>JAOTRO020000016.1:13016-24202 GCA_028566515.2 Pyracantha coccinea | reverse complement strand
CCACAGCAGTTTAAAGTTGAATGTTGACTTTTTGTATCTTTCTCTATCCAATCCGATTTTGACACGTCATATTCAAGTGAAGCCCCATATTTACAACCTGAACCCTCTCGCCTTCCTCCCTCTCTCTCTCTCTCTCTCTCTCTCTGGCGTCGAGACTCAGAAACCAGTCGTTTCCATGTCCTTCACGATCAACTAACGGAAGGGTTTTCGCGAATTTACAGTAAGTCTCTTATTTTTGTAATTTAATTTGATCTAAAAATTGTAAAAGTTTCTTCCTTTTTGTTTACTTTATTTTAGGGTTTTTAATTTTTGTTTAGTTTTCCTTTTGGTTGCTGAGAAAATGCGGGAATATGAATGGCAGAGTGAAAGATCTTAGATTCTTGATTGTTTTGCCTTGTTTTAATTTTCTATTGAATTAATTAGTGTTTTAATATTTGTATGTGAAAGTTAATATGGGTTTTGGGGAAAATTAGAGCACTGACTTCGTGGGAAGAGAGGAGAACAAGTTTAATATTCAAATGTCACTAATCAATGGTTTGGACCATATTGATTAACTTAATCTTGTTCAAAGAACTTTGTTCGGTTGCTAATTGGTTCGGTTAATTTTGTGTTTTTTGCTTTTAGGTAGACTAATTGGCATAGAAAAGAAGACTGGGGATAATACTTTATTTTTCTCTTTTTTGGTCTAAGAAATCAACCAAAGAATTGGGGTTTATCTCTGATGAGTTTTCTGTATAGGGGAAGTTTGACAAGAGTTCAAAAACACAAGTGGAAAAAATTTAGCTTAATAATATTGGTAATGAGGAACTCGTAACTTTAGGAGTTATTTTCATGTCGTCGTAGTCACTATTGGGAAATAATCAACAGTCATGTGTTAGCTCAAACCGGATCTCTACTTTTAGTTTCTACTTTCGGAATCCCTCATGGTAAGAATGAACCTTCCTCAGATTTGAAATTGCACTCTGATTGCTCCACAAATTTAAACCGCCCAAGTCTCAAACAGTTATTATCGTGTTGTTTTCTGAAGTCATTGCTGTTATCTGAACAGAAGATTCTGAACTGTCTTCAGATTTTTTTTTGTTATATTTTGGAATCAATAAGTCTTTGCAAATATGTGTCTGCTGACAATCATTTTTTATGCTGACCATCAATTGTGTGGTGAAACTTATCGGAAAAATTCTTCTTATTGCAGTGGAATTTGCACTTGATGGTGATGTTGATGGCGAGGTGGTGGGGAGTTCTGCTGAGATGGAACTTAGTAGAGCAGCTGATGAAAATGAAACCGGCGGTAGTTCTGTTGAAGGGGCATTCCAGTTGGGCCTGGATGATAAAATAAATGTAGATTCTCCTGGAGGGGATATAATTCCAGAAGCAGTTCCTGTAGTATCAGTGGTTTCCGCAGATGAGCCATATCTTGGTCAAGAGTTTGAAACTGAAGCAGCTGCTCATGCATTTTATAATGCATATGCCACACATGTGGGATTCATAATTCGTGTAAGCAAGCTCTCTCGATCAAGGCGCGATGGATCTGCCATTGGTCGTGCACTTGTTTGTAACAAAGAGGGTTATAGAATGCCTGACAAACGTGAAAAAATTGTAAGGCAAAGAGCTGAGACCAGGGTTGGTTGCAGAGCAATGATTTTGGTGAGGAAAGTAACGTCTGGGAAATGGGTTGTCACAAAATTTGTGAAGGAGCACACTCATCCTTTGACACCTGGGAAAGGTCGTAGGGATTGCATTTATGATCAATATCCGGTTAGTTGTTTTTCTCCTTTTTTGACCATTAGTGTTTGGCTTTTTACATTGTTAAATTTTCTTATCCCTTGCAAAGTTCTGAAGTTTGTTAATAGTAATAGGTCTTTTACAAATAATGGGGGTGGTATATTACAATCTGTAGTCATGAATATCTTCTTTTCTATTACCATTGGAGTAGAGTAAATGGCTATCACTATGTTTGGGATTTGAAGTAGAGTAAATAGTGTAATCATATTCAGTATCCGGTTAGGCACATTTTAGCAACTTAAGATAAACGAAAAGTCAAAACTCAAGCTGTACTAGACAACCTCACACATGTTATGCATGTGAGAAATTCAATTTTTGAGGAGAGAGAGAAAGGGAGTGGTGATAGTTATTGCACGGGCAGAGAGAGTGGTGAGAAACTTATGGAGAATTGTATTTTGTTAAAATAAATTCTAAGTACTCCTTTTAAAAATTACACTGATTATTTTTGTTTTCTCTTCATCTAGTAAGGGTTAAAGTTGGTAAATCAGGGACATAGGAGGTATTATATGTAAATGTTGACAACGGCTCTTCTCATAATAAAAGTCTATAAAGATAAGTCTGAACAAACAATTTTTGCATCTAATGTTGGCGGTATTAGCAACCCAAACTTACTTGGTAGATATGCAGCCATCTGTATTGTATGATATCGGATGCTAGGTAATGAAGTTAGTAATGATTAAATTTTCCAAATATGGAGGCTACAATGGCTAGAAGTTGGCCAAAAGTAATGTGAGTGGTTTGATGTTCATCTGAAACAGTTTTTAGTCTCCCTTCCTTTTTTGATGAAATGTTATTCACATAGTATTTAATGTTAGGCAAGTGACTGTTGAATTCTTTTTCTGTTTGGGCTTTTTTTGACATGGGGCAGCTAGTGTCTATACACACTACAGTCGCCTAAAATTAGACGTGGTTGTAGAATTTTTGGAATGTAGTTCTTTAATTCTTCCTTGAGGGCGAGCCTTGGCGCAACGGAAAGGTCACGGGTTCGAGTTGTGGAAACGGCATCTTTTCAAAAGCAATGATAAGGCTGCATACGATAGACATCCATTTCCGCAATGGTGGTGATTTTGTTTCTCCAACATGCCATTAGATCCTTGAATGTGTAAATGTCTTCGAGGCCCTAAGCTCATCGTTGTCCATTTCCACAATGAGTACTCGAGATGATTTGCAATTGCTTTATAGAATGTAATTATGCTATATCATTGTTGTTTCTGTCCGCCATGCTTTTATGTGTAGGTTATGGCTTTCAGTTTTCATTGTTGTCTCCTGTGTTGTATTCGAGTCCTAAGCTCATAGTTGTCCATTTCCACAATGATTACTCGAGATGATTTGCACTTGCTTTCTAGGATGTTTAATATGTTATATCACTGTTGTTTCTGTCCGCCATGCTTGTATGTGTAGGTTATGGCTTTCGGTTTTCGCTGTTGCCTCCTATGTTGTATGGTGAAAAGTTAAAACCATGCAGTTTTTCTTAGTTACCATGGTTAGCAGCTAAATCATTAAAACAAGGTTCTAGCCTATTAAAGTATTGTAGTTGAAACATAAGCATTTCCTAGTTTGACGGGGAAGAATGGACTATTTACGCTTTTCACAAACGAATACATTACATGTGGGAGTTATGTTCTTTCTCCACAGACTTACTTGTGACTAATCCAGACATTGAAATGGATTGATGCTGAAAATCATGACGAGAAAATGGAGATGCTATTTTTGGGAAAATTTTAATTGGGTTTGAATATGTGAATCATAATAATACAGCTTGACTTGTATTTTAATTACCTTTTGTTTTCTCGTTCAGAATGAGCATGACAAGATTCGGGAATTATCTCAGCAGTTGGCCATAGAGAAAAAGCGTGCTGCGACCTATAAAAGACATCTGGAACTAATTTTTGAGCACATTGAAGAACACAACGAGAGCCTATCAAAGAAGATCCAACACGTAGTAGGCAGTGTGAAGGAGATTGAAGGCAAAGAACTTCAAGGACACAGATAAGGATTGCTGCAACTTAAGCACTTTCTCGTTTGGTAAAACATAGAATCAAGCAATGTCATGGACAATGCTGCAGGATGAATCGTTCGGTCATTGTTTTGATTTTAGTGTTAGGGGTTCGCACGGATTTTAGGAATCTAGTTAGTTTCTAACTTTCTATAGCTTTGTGATGTTTTAGTCACTGGCATTCATTGGACTGCCTTGTGTAAATTTCTCGTCTGCAGCAAATGGTCAGTAGGGAAAATGTGATTCAGTCCATGTACAGTTTTACCTGAGCCATCCATGTGAATTGTGCTTATAAAGCAGATTATAGGACGTCCGAAGGAAGTTGGAATCGAACCATCGCTTACACGTGAAATTTGATATAAGGTCTGTTTTGTATAGCTTCAGAACACTCTGTATTCAATCCTCCTTTTAATTACAACTCTTGAGAATTTCCCTTTGCTGATGGTTGTGGTTTTCGTATACTTGTATTAAGACACTTGAAGTACTGGGTCGTGTTTTCGGCATATTGAAATTTTTTTCTGGAGGAGGGATTTTCCAAAACTATGTACGATAAACCACTTATAAGTTTCAGTTATTTATCAGGAGTTCTTGGTTACAATTGAAGTGAAGCGAACTCTTGATCCAATCTTGTCACTAGCAGTACGGTCTAATGGTAATTTTTAGATGGCAGCTTCCATTTTCGACTCACTTGGATGACTAGTTGTATACATAATTTTTTGTCAGAGAGGTGTATGAGCACCGTGCATCGTGCATGTGCTCTGAACGAGGTGGAAGCAAATCAACATGCAGCTAAAGTGGATTTTAGCGATGCCAATCGAAGGTTTTGGGTAGAGTAAGTCTTAGAAAGATGAAATAGTGAAATAGATGAAGACCTTCATTCGTGCCATTTATTTTCTACGGGTCTAAGGCTCCTCTATATAAATGGAACTTTGTAATGTAAAGATCATCTATCCATCTCAAATAAACAATTTGTACCAACTTACTCTTTCCCTTACACGACAAAAGAAGAAAAGCATGAAGATAATTCTGCGTTCTTTCACATCTCATCTTCTAAGTCTATTTCACTTGTTTGACACTAACAAAGAAAATAAACAACATGATATATTGCTCATGTTCCGCTTCAGAAGTTATCTATTTTGCCTATCTGTAACAATTACGATATTTTCTGTCTTTTCTGCATTTTAAAGTAAGAATCCAAGTGACTTGGGTGATTACCATACCCCAAAAAATATGATTACAAGAATAACTTACATACTGATATGGAATGTCACATGGCAGTGTATCATATCATGAAATAAAAATAATAGATAAAAAATTATACATTTTTATTTTATTATCACATAATGTTATCGACATGGAAGTCATTTCTCTGAAATTACCCCAACAAACTATGCCAATTGTCATAACCATTAAGTAATTAATGCGGTCGGATTCTTGATGATCGTTGGCTCAACCACCATACATTACAAAAAGAAAAATTGCAAAAATAATTTTTGCATGTTTTCAATTTCTTTTTAGTAGGGCAAGAGTATTAGTTAATTAAATGTTTTTTTAGCTAAAATGATCTATGAGATTATCATAACTCTTTATTTTGGTTATTGAAATTTAAAATTGATACAAGTGGTTTGTAAGATTGTCCACGGCCCATCGTTTTGGTTTTTTGTGAAAAATCTCCGTTAAATTGAAGAAACCACCAGTTCAATGGGGATTTTGCTCCTTTGGTGAAAAATCTTCGTTAAATTAGAGAAACTACTAGTTCAAGAGGAGGAGTTGATTTGACAAATATTCTCAATTTAACAGGAATTTCACACATAAAATCAAAATAATTGACGATAAACAACCTCATACACCACTCACTGTTATTAATTTTAAATAATTTGCTATTAGAAGGAGAAGGGGTGAAGATTTCCCAACAGGATCCTCTCCGGATCCTTTCGACGAGGATACTGGAGATTCATGAATTGTGTCCGTTCATCATATATCGTGCGGTCAATTTTTGTCAAGTACTATTTGTGTTTAATTTTAAATAAAAATATTTAAAATAATATATAACCGAACAATGTACGATGAACGAACACGATTTACGAATTTTCGAAAAAGGATCCTCGGATCCGGATTCGGAGATTTCAGACGGTAAAGCGCCACGTGCATTTTTTTCAAAGTGTCTGGCTTCGAATTTTTATCTGACGTGGTCTATCAGATCTTCCCTAAAAGAAAAGAAATGATTTGAAGCTTTTACGACTCCACGGAATTCTCACTCCCGACCGGAAAACGAAGATCTACTTCGCTTGATTCTACTTAGCTTGCTCGAATCAAGTAAGTGCTCCGTTCCTATCGACATTCCAACGAATACCCATTTCTTCTGCCTCGCCCTTCGTCGAAACCCTCCATTGATTTTGGCCTTTTATCCCCACTTTGTTCCCATTTCAGTCATGCAAGTTCATACCCCAGGACTCTGAATCTGGAGCAAACTTTGCTTAAATTTAATCGGTTTAAATTGTTTGGGTTTCTGTGTCTCTGCACTTCATAATTCGGATACTGTTTTTTGCATTTTTTTGCTCTGGGCTTGAAGAATGTTAGCTTAGCTGCCTGCTGTTGTTCACCGTTAAATGGGTAAAATCTGTAGTTCTCTGTTATCTCTTTTCTATGGGGTGTGGTGGGATCTATTTAGTTTACAGTGACTTTGTCAATTTGATTTTTTTGTGAAATTATGCAGTAAATTGTATTTTGGGTGTTTTTTTTTATGCTGCTCACCACCTGTTTGATAAAATAAGAAACGGTATATTTTACTTGCCTATGATTATTGAATACAAGAAAATGAAGAGGCTTTTTTGCGCGTAGTTGGGTAAAATTTTGGGTTTTTCGCAGAATCATATTAACCGTAGATGGGAAAGTTCAATTTTTTCCCATTTCATTATATTGCCTGTTCTACCAGCCCAAAAGATAATATTGTTGGAGCTTAGAAGATATTTAACAGGCAATGTATTGCAGTGGATTCGGACGGGGATATAGCATTGGAGAGTTCTGACGCGCAGGAACTGATTGCATATGACGACGATTCCATTATAGAACCATATGAGGGTATGGAATTCGAATCTGAAGATGCTGCCAAGATATTTTATGATGAGTATGCACGGCGTGTTGGATTTGTCATGCGTGTGATGTCATGCCGTCGGTCTGAAAGAGATGGTCGGATTCTTGCTCGTCGACTTGGGTGTAATAAGGAGGGACACTGTGTTAGTATTCGAGGTAAATTTGGGCCGGTTCGAAAACCACGAGCAAGTACAAGGGAAGGTTGTAAGGCAATGATTCATGTAAAGTATGATAAATCCAGTAAATGGGTGATTACAAAATTCATAAAGGATCATAATCATCCACTAGTGGTGTCCCCACGTGAAGCTCGTCAAACCTTGGTGAGTATCTTTCTCATTTTGTTGACATTCTCGTATAAATAGTTGAACTTTCAGTGTCTTCAAATCATTGATCCAGGTGATGTATATTTTAAGATGTAAGATTTAGACTTTATACTCCTTCTAAAAACAAGTCTTGTATATTATATCCTTAGTGTACTTTCAGAAAAAAGGAAAACCATATATGTACTCCTGTTTGGGGTTAGTGCTGTTTTGTTGGTTCTTAAAGTCTAACTTTTATTGCTTTTTAAGAAGACTAGTAGCAGTACCAAAAAATTGTTTTTGTGTATCATGAATTTCTAGTAATTTTTTTTAATGCCTTGCTCAAAGCATATATGTACTTAGAAACGAACAGTTCTCTTTAAAACATGAAGATAAGTAGACTCTGGTGAAATTATCCTTACTGACATTGAGAAAGCGAATCTAGGATTCTGCATAATCAGCAGAATTGGTTTATTTCATTTTATTTTATGTTTTATAACACCATCTTGATGGAGGTGAAAATTTATTCAGGCAGCTCTACCGGCTGTGTACATAAAGGCAAGTCGTAGATACAGTTCAGGACTAGGTCCTTTGTGTGTTACCTTTGGAAACAATTTATGGATGTGGCATTTTGATGTTGAATACTCCCAAATTAGATTGACAATTTCTGTACTATATGTGATATCGTTTAGAATCTCTTAATCCTTGGCATGAGCTTCACCTTGTAAAGTTGGACAACCTGGTAGAAACTCAATATGGTGAATTTTGAGCCTCATTTTTGTGGTAGTGAGAGTAACTTCGGGTTTAACGTCTTACAATGCTCTTCTTCATGCTATGTCACTAACATAATTTAGTCTGGCCTCTTCCTTTTCATTCATTTACTCCCTTTCTATTTCTTGTCTCTTTTATACATAAAATAAGTAATTGAAATAATTTCACCAGTCAAACTTTGTAGGAATAACAGATTTAAATCCAGATATACCTGTTTTGCAATTAGTATGGCAGATGGTTATCTACTAGAAATCATGCTAATGACAGTGTGTACCGATTCTAAGTGTTACAGAACCGTTCACTCTACACAGGGTAGGATGTCATCTTATTAGGGCTCAAAGAAACTGAAATTTTTGTGCCGTCTTTTGTTTTGGAATATAAGACAGGGTCAAAAGCATGAACTGGTTAAGCCTTTGGGTGATCTGATTTTGGTGTTATTGCAGTTGGATAAGATATAAATTTGAAAACTCAATTTCCTTCAAGCTCTGTGCGCTGTTGTCCCATTTGCTTTAAAATTTCTCTTCTTCCATTGTTGAACTGAACACTGGAAATGTTAAATGGAAATACACACAAAAAAACAATGCGTGCACTGCATGCACAGATGTCTATGTTTGGAGATGTATGTATCTTTCTGGTCGTATAAACATATCTGTGCTTGTAATCATGTATGCTCTATGTTAAGTGATGATATGAAGTTGTAGGATATATGTCTTCCTAATTGACAGTTTGATATACTGTATGATCCTATTTAATTAACATTTCGTTTTTTGTGCATCAAGTATGATCTAAATCATGTCTCTTGTGTGACCGTGTCTTGTGTTTTGTTTGTAGGATGAGAAGGATAAGAAAATTCAAGAATTAACTGCAGAGCTTCGGAACAAGAAACGGCTGTGCACAACATATCAGGAACAGCTAACGGCATTTACTGAGATTGTTGAAGAGTATAATGAACAGCTATCCAAGAAAGTTCAAAATGTAAGGGGCAATATTAAAGAATTTGAGGCCATAGATCAGGAGCTTTCACAGCATAGATAGCCTTCAATTGAGAGTGAGTATATCAAAATTATGTAGGGTGTAGTTTGTTTCTATTTGTTCCTGATTTTATCAATTAGGTTGCTAGAATTGTTGGACACCATTTCTGCAGTGAAATTAAGGTTTTAGTAACGTCTGTTTCCCAATGCTAATAATTCAATAGTGTTGCAACTTGAATATTTCATTGCTTCCATAAGGTGTAGTGTTTGCTATCTTTTCCCTAATGATGATCTAAAACTGTGCTGAATAAAATTCCTCACTGTTTAATACATTTAGGGATCATTAGGGAAAAGATTAAATCCCTCACTGTTTAATCATTCAGTTCCGCGGGCATATTGGTATCAGCCACTCCTTTCTTGAAATTTGTAGTATCCATGCTTCATAGGTTCCCTTGTTCAGCAAATAGGTTAAGTTTAACATAAAAACTTTGAACGGTAATTACGTTGATTTAATACTAATTATTGTTTGTGTGTTGTCGTTTTGATATTTGACTGGCATGCTTAAATGATATTTTGACTCGTTGATTAGGTTTTTAATTTCCAACTTTTACAGCTTTGGCTGTAACGTGGGAGTTATTTGCTTCCTTATTGTCATCTCTCTCTGCACAGATCTTTCATTTTGTTTCTAACTTAAACATCATTATTCCTATCGCGTTCATTTCTCTTTTTGCTTCTCTTCAATTCCTTTCCTCTTATTTATTAGACGTTCAAGTTGTTTTATTCATTAGATGCGGGTGAGCTTACTAATTTATTGAGTGTGCTCGTGTTTTAATATGATTAGAAATCAGACACTGACCGAGATCTATATAACTTGTAGTCTCGTGCCAATCATAAATAGCTTTTTCGGTGCAGGCTGCAGCCCTGTGGGAAATCCAATTTATCCGGGACTGTGCAGACATGCAAGCACTGATGGAGCTGCTTTATATGGTGATGGTGACCAGTTCATGAGCTGCAATCGCGCTTAAATTTACTCGTTTTTGTGCAGCAACTTGAAAGCATTGCCACGGTCCATGTGCATATTTTGAATGGTGCAAGATAATGTCCGAGAGAGATACCAGATGCCTAACTTCGGTTATATGGAGCATCGGCATCCCAATGTCTAGACAGAGCAAATAGTTTGTGTCCGTTTTGCAGGAATTTGGTAGCATTTTAGAGTTGTGCAAACCGAATCCGCTTGTACATAATTTCGATACGAGAAGGTAGATTTGTACTTCTCGTATGCTATTGTCATCACGCTTTTCTGTACTCCGTCGAACATCTTTTGCGGCCAGCGGTTGAAGCTTCCTCGCTTGAACTTTTCTCGAGCGTGAGAGTTCTTTGAACACGCCTAGCACTTCTTTCGTTCCCTACTAACTAGATCTCAATCGTTCGGGACTCGGACATTCTTCACCCAAACAATGCCAAAATGATATTCCGAACCGATCACGCGCCATTTATAAGAAGGAAGATACATATTATCGCACGTTTTATGAGTTGTTATTTAAGGCAAAAGCCAGAAAAAGTAAGTGTCGTATTAAAATATTGAACTCAAACATGACTTGTACTTCTTGGCCAGAAAATTGAGTGTCATACAATATCTTGAACTCACACTACTGTGTATCAATAGAGTTATAAGTATCAAATTCAAACAGCATAATTCTGAAATATAAGTATCACTCAAACTACTGTAGAGTTCCCTCCAAAATATTAATTTACACTCAACATTTATTCCAGAATTTTTTTATTGAGAGAGTGAGATGATATTTTTGAAGCGTCAATTACAATATTTTTTTTTCCTTCCGATAAAAGAATATAATTTGGTTGTAAGTTTGTTTTTTTAGCTTTTTAATCAAACTGGTTATAAGATTGATCTAACTCTTTACTTTGGTTCCTGATAATGAAAACAAATTAGAAGTGATCCATGAATTTGTCCATCGTAAATTATTTTATTTGCCAATATCTTCGTTAAGTAGGCGGGTTGATTTGATAAAAATATCCTTAAAAAAGATTTACGTGATAGTTTACTAAGAATATTAATAGATTTTCACAAAAAGTACTCGATTGATTTACGGTGAAGAAACTTATAGATCACATGTATCGATTTTTATTGTCAAAAGGGTGTATTCAATTGAGAATTTGAGAGACTCTAATGGATTTATAAATCTATGGATTTTTATAGAGTTTAATTGATTTGTAGAGATTCCATATAAAATTTTGATTCAATTCCCTAAAAAT
>JAOTRO020000015.1:0-14967 GCA_028566515.2 Pyracantha coccinea | reverse complement strand
AAAAGAATTTTCATACCAAGCCATTATCACTTGTTGTCATGAATTTTCGTATTACAACATAAATAAGTAATAAAAATATAATTTATGGTTAGTTATATAACTATACATGTGTTATAGTATGTTAACTAGAAATTTTACGTAACAGAATTATATTACACTAGAAATTTATTCATGGATAAAAATAAAAAGTTCAATAGTGAAACCGAAACACTACGTTGCAAATTACTTATATTGTAATACGTATTTCTTTATCCTCAAGTATAAACTTCCATCACATATATTAGTTACAACATGTGAATCACATACATTATAACATATGAATTACATTAAATAGCATGAGAGCTAGGGCATATAGATGTGACAACTATAAATGGGGCTTGTTATTGGCCAGCAGGAAATCAACCAATTTTGAGACCATGATGATATTCTAGATCTTCCTCATGGTGATTGTTCTAGATTTTCTACAGCAATAATTTGCACTTGTCAATAAAAGGAGGGTGGTTGGTTAGCTGGAAAGTGGATATACAGAGAAAATAGTATTATATTTTCTTTAACACTCTTTAAAAAAAAACCATGAACTTTGTGTTAGCACAACTTCTTCGTTAGCTTCTTTTTTAAACTTAAAAGACGATTTTAAAAAGATTAAAACACTTGTGCATCATGTTCAAATTATAAATCAAATTATGATTGTAATTTGTGTAGGATAATACTTTATAAGGAAAACTAATGAAAAAGATTTGAAAACTTTAAAAGTTAATCAAAAGCCGTGCAATAACTTTATTTAATGGTTAGGACAAAACCTAACACTAAACCAGTCCAATCAAAATAGCCTAAACATTGAGTTTCCTATTTTACCCCTGATGCCAATCTCTGCCAGTTCAATAACTCTGTCCCTTTTGTCGATCTCTCCGTCTATTCTCTGCTATTATTTTTATTTCCAGTTCAATTCCACTTCCTCCATTGTTGCAATTGAATTGATCTCTCTCTCTCTCTCTCTCTCTCTCTCTCAAACTCTCCACCCAACCTATTTTTCATTTTCAATTCGATTTCCACCATTTTTCGAATCAACTGAATCGATTGAATCCAATAGTACCGGCGAGCGTCTCAGCATCGAGCCTCTGGAGCTCAGTTTCTCCTGTCAATATATCACGCTATCTTTCTCGTTCAATTGGTTTCTTGTTTAAATGATTTGTTTATTGCGATTTCGTTTCTGATTTCAATTTACGGTTCTGTTTCTGTTATTGAATTTCTGCAATCGAATAATGATGAAGGTGAAGACGACGGCGACCGGGAAGCTGGAGCTGCTGTGTTTGTTTTTGTTATTGAATTTTCGGCATTGAAATTCTTGAGTGAGGAAATATTTTTCTTTTTTCATTTAAAGTTACTGAGTGCGGGTTTGCTGCTCCCCTGATTGTTGAAAGTACAACAAAGAGGTTTGATGGAGGAGTGCCATTTTTTTGAGCTTTATGAATGGCTTTTTCCTTTTGGGGTGGGTTAGTTTAGAGATTAGACGTTGTCTTTCTTATTTACCTCTAATTTGAAGAGAATTGCATTTCTGGTTAACTAATCAAATTACGACATGGATGATTCTATTAATTTAATCAGTAAGAAAAATTTCATTATTCAGTTTTATGAACGCTAATACTGTTACTATTTCTTAAACAGAATATTGACTACTTCTTAAATAGAAAAATTTTATTTGACTTTTTGGGCTCGATGGTAATTTCGTAAATAACATGAAATTGTATTAACAGATTTTGGTTAACATCTGTTAGGGGTAAAGCTGGAAGAAGAATTTGATGTTGCATGTTGGGCTTTGCTTCAGCCCGTGTGAATTTTTTTTTTTTACCTGTTGTATGTTACTTGTGTCCTTTTCCTTAAATATCAAGCCATTTTTATTAAATAAAAGTTGTTAATGGTTTTTGGTTAAGAAAAAGTTGGCCCAAACCCTTTTCATTAAAGCTCCATTTTTTTAAAGCTTGAGATGTCTTGAACATATAGGGCCGTTGTCAAGACACCTTCTTAAACGCCAAAAAGCTCAATTAAGCCTAAAATGTCACTTTGACAGCACTGCCCGTTGCTTTAATTATTTCATAGCCAAAATTATCCACCCAATAGAAAAATATGAAACTTTGACACGAACAAGCTAAGAGACTCACGAACATCCTTCAATTAGAATTACTTCAAAACTTGTCCATTTGATCAAATTTTTATCAAGAGGAAGTCGAATGTCTTACATTGAGAATATTAATCAAGGTATCAAAATTTCACCAAAATAACCAATAAATTATAACTAAAAGTAAGGTAAAATATATAGCATAATATCGACTCATCAATAGATGCCAGGAGTTGTAGGCTCAGGAAATTGAGACAACTCTTGGGATTTCTTTTGATACACTTTGAATTTTGTTTCTAGTCGATTTATTTCGTTGTTTATATTTGATCAACGAGGACGGGTGTAAGGACAGTTGATCAACGAGTTTTTATTTTTATTTTTTTAATGCGTTGTATTTCATTCCCCGCCAAAAATTCAATATGGTCAGATGAAATTGTTTTTTGCGGAATCGGATCCCCTCCGGACCCAATAAAACTGAGTCTGCTGAGCAAGAGATCCAAGCTGTTGAAATTTGATCCAAATGCTACAAACAGGAGGGCCCTCTAAAAGTTATAATAATTGTAGCCGTTAGATCAAATTTCAACGGCCCGGGTCCCTTTCTCAGTAGGCTCAGTATATTTGGGTCCGGAGAGGATTCGTTTCCCTTTTTTGCCTCGTAATTTGCTGTCGTAAATACTAAAGATGAGGTGGCATACGAAATTTAGGCTTGGACATTATTTTAGTGTAAGAAATCATTTCTCCTTACCTGCAATTCAGGAATTTGAAACATATGTGACCGTAAATTGTTGGTCTAGAAAAAACTTTATGCACACATAGCAAATTATCATTTGTTTACAAAAATGAACGACTTTTTACATGTAAGGATCCAAATATTTTCTGTGTTAAAATACAAACTTGTAAATAAATTATTCTAATAAAAAAGACGTTTCGACTGAACCAATACCTAAGAAAAGTTATTTTCCTGCACTTTTCCTCTCATTTTTTAAACTTTACACTGTGTTTGGATGAGGAAATTTAAGATTACTAAAAAAATTCCAAAATAACGGAAATAGAAATGACAGAATTTGTTTTTCTAGAATTAGTGATTTTTTTGTTTAATTAACCTAAATGAGTAATGAAATTTTGAATGTGGAATTTAATGTGTATAGTCATTAATATGCAAATGAGAGATGGTAGTTAGAAAATGTGTTAATAGTGGTGGTGGTGGCGGTGACATGGGCCACAGTGGTATGTGGTGGTGGTCACTCATGATTAAGTTTTTTTTCTACATTTTAATTTTAAGCTTACTCTTATAGAAATTAGAAAATGACACAGATTTACATAGAATTAAACTTGGAAATTGGAGGTCCCAAATTTCAATTATTTTTTTCATGCAAAAGTTCTAAATTATTACGTTAATGAATCTAAATAAGAAAAATGGTGCATGTGAATTTTAGATTCTAATTTTTGTCCGAATTCTAAGTTTATTAGATCAAAACAAGTCACTCAGTACTACGACCTGGTATTCTTCCTCGCTTGGAAGTGAGAGGTCTTAGGTTTGAATCTCATGGGCGGTGAATTCGATACCAAATTAGGCTACCAATTGTATGGGTTAGCCGAACTCTTCCTCTTCTTAGTGTAAAAATATCGATGTACTAAAAAAATAAAATAAAATAAAATAAAAACAAAATCGATGGACAGAAACAAACCGATTCGTGCTGAGGAGAAAATGAGATGCCCATTCCCAAGATCAAAACGACGTTGTTTGGCATTTCGGCCCATGAATGATCCAGACGTGACTCCCGGCCCAAGTGAGTATAACCATCCAGACCATTATCTTAGGGCCCTCTCCTCTGATAGGTCGTTACAATCGCCACCCTCCTCCAATTGGGGAACAACTTACCAACGAAGCGATACGAACGAATCGAGTGAGTCGACTCAGCTGCTCAGCACTCAGCACTCAGCAATGGCGTCCACACTTCTGAAGCGAACGAGCTTCTCCGCAATGAAATCAGTGGTCGGAGGCTTCCAAATTGGAGCTCAATCAAGAGCCTACGCGGCCGCTGCAGTCGGGACCGACCTAGTCTCCGCGGCACCCAATGTTTCCCTCCAGAAAGCTCGCACCTGGGACGAAGGCGTCTCCTCCAACTTCGCCACCACTCCTCTCAAGGACATTTTCAAGGTTTCATTTTTCATTTATGTGTTTAATTTTTCTATTAACATTCTGGTTTCAGTAAAATTTCAGGATTTTGGAGGCTGAAAATTTTGTGAATTTGTGTTTTCAGGGCAAGAAAGTCGTCATCTTTGGGCTCCCTGTAAGTTAATCTCTATGTTTATATCACGGGTTTGATGTAATTTAATTTATGTTAGTGAGAAATGCCAAATTTAGGGTCAGTAAAACAATGAAAATTTGAGTAAATTCTGAATCAAAAGCATTGAATTTATGAATCTTGTGAGTTCCTAGATGAGGAATTTAAGTGGGTATTTTGTTTTCAATATGTCAGGGTGCCTTCACCGGTGTTTGTTCTGTGCAACACGTCCCCAGTTACAAGAACCAAATTGATAAGTTTAAGGCCAAAGGGGTTGATTCTGTGATTTGTGTAGCTGTGAATGATCCATATGTTATGAATGGCTGGGCAAGCAAACTCGAAGCCAAAGAAGCTGTAAGTATTCCGTTTATTAAGTGCCCTCTTCTGATTTACGGAAATAAGTAACTTTGTTGATTGCGCTGCTCTTGAATTTGGAGCCAAAAGTAGATAGATGGATGCCTGGATCATCAGTTCTAAAACTACATTCTAAATTTTAGCTCCTTGTACCAAGCGGCTATAGCCTATAAGAGTTCACAAGTCAGTCTCGAGGCTAACTACTTGGAGAACAATCGAGGTTTTTATGTTTGCGAATTTTTCTTTTCTAAACAGTAAGGTGTTATGTTAGTCTCAACTCAAGTAGGTCCAGCTTGATAACTGTCTGCTCTGCTTTTACATAATAAAAATCGCATTTGGCAATTCCTTCAAAGTTTAGCAACAGTGCTTTATTGTTTGAATGTAAATTATTGCAACATCTTTTTGCTTTTTGAAATTTGGTTAAATAGATTGAGTTCTATGGGGATTTCGATGGGAGCTTCCACAAAAGCTTGGAATTGGATAAAGATCTCAGTGGTGCTTTGCTTGGACATCGCTCTCAAAGGTATAATCATCATCAGTTGTATTTGTTTACTTTTTTGTAATTGAGTGTTTTGGAGAAACAAAAGGGAGTTTATTGAATAAAACCTAGATGGGTATCTGGATATTGCATCGGACACGGTTTTTTATCCATGGACTGTTCTTTAGTCCTTTCATACACGTCGTCCCTTTTTTCCCAATAATTTCAAGGGTTTATCCACCATCTATCTTACTATAGCCATAAAAAAAATTCAGTTTGAAAAAAGTTATGCTCTCTTTATGCAGATGGTCAGCATATGTGGTCGACGGGAAGGTGAAAACTCTAAATGTGGAGGAAGTGCCATCAGACTTCAAGGTTTCTGGCGGGGATGTCATTTTGGGGCAGATCTAGTTTTTATAGTTCTTGTGACAATTTACACGGTGCTTGATCCATGATGAGACATGTCATCCATTTGTTTCCCTAATAACTGAACTCTGTTGAGTTCTGTTGAGTTTTGGCATGAAGTTTTCGGATGTTATGGTTTTAGGAATAGGACATTTCCCGCCATTAGCATCTTTGCCTTTGCTTCCTAGTTCATATTGGACCCGAGACCACTACCATACAATGCAATCACATTCTCCAGTCCAATTGCTGTGTTTTTTTTTCATGCATTCCTAGTTTATCCTCCAGGTAAGTTTTCGTTGGTTCGTTGCGCCCACATTTGGTGTATAGCTCTTTCGGTTCATCCTCTTTGGACAAGGGTTTCATAATAGTTCGTTAAGCTCATTTCGTATGATGGGAGTTGCGCGGGTGTTGGGCAGTGCTCTGTTGTGCTATCCAAATCACTTAACTAATTATATTGGTAGCTTCAGGACCAACGGAAAAAAAAAGAGACAAAAACGCAGAACATGTATATTAAGTAAGTTTAAACAGTTGAGACAACTGTTAGGTAGTAGGAATCCCCCCAGAATCCACTTAATACTAATTACTAAGCTACAAAGGAAGGGAAAATGTGAAGGGGGAGGGCAAATAACTCATCAACATGGAACGGCGGTTTCTATTTCACACTACTACATAAATGGGCAATGAGCAGGACGCAAAACCAACCAGCTGCGTGTGGCTCTTCGCATAACGTCACTTGCTGAGGTGCCTAACGCTTGAAAGGTAAAACACATTCCTTACGCTTGAGAGGTAAAACACAAACGATTTGGAGATGAGCCGAATCCAAACTCCATACGGCATCAGTGTGCGCTCTGTAGCAAAGCAGGTTTTTGTTAGGTGTTGCTGTACACATTAAACAAAGGGAAATAAAGTTGGACGAATGAAATGATTTTTGCTTCTATATTTTGAAACGTAGTTTCATCTTTCAATATTGTTAGCAGCAATTAATCAATAGAAAAATGGTACAAAACGTCAATTTATAGAACCTGTGCAGAAGAGACTTCAACTCGGCCTGCTGTAGCAGCTTTGACGTGAACCTTCATCAGCAACTCTCCCACTGTTACTACAAGAATGAACAATAACATTCTCTAGCACACCTTTTCCCTTGAAGGAAAAGTTTGAAGTTTCTCCTCCGCTATGGCCAGAAACAGGAGAAGGGGCTCCAGGTTTCTTTGGAGTAAGGTCGAGGCGCTCAAACATTCTTGCAACACCAGCAATTCCTGCACTCATCTCACGTTGAACCCCTTTGGTCATCTCCTTGACTGAGTTATTATGTGCAAGTAGCTTTTCCCTAAAGCCTCGAGTGCTTCTTGAGATTGACTCTTTGTATCTTTCACAATTTTCAAACATGTGTATAAGAAAGGGGTCAACATCAACTTCAAAGTGAAGTATAGCAGTAGCATTTCTACCTGGCCGAGGCAGCAGACAACTTGGATTTGATAGAATCAGGGAAATTGATAGTCTCGGATGGGCATGGTCTGTGTGGACCATCAGGTGATGGCCGGCCATAAATCACTCTGGAATGACCAAGAAATAGTAAGCCACCGGAAGATAAAAAGAAGAGATGAATACCATAGACAACAAAGATGACGAAACAAGCTTAAATCATATTCATGTGCCATGAGATAACACCTTCTATCTATGCACTTCATACTATATTGCAAACTACATTCCAGGTGATCAGCACAAGGCAGTAACATATATCCACTTCTTGTGTATGTATTAGAATAAAATAAAATTTATGTGCGTCCACATTAGGGAATAACTTTTGGCCTTAGGTGCAAACCTCGGCATGTAACGGATATCACTATTGGCAGCAGTGCTGCAGATAAAAGACAGTGGAGATTGAATAATAGATGGTCTTTGAGAAGTTGGTGAATCTTCTGGAGAAGTTGGGTATGTTTGCTGGAAACCAGGCACACTTTCATGATTGGAAAAAACAAAAACAGGGGAAGGACCTAGCCCAGATGATCTCTGTCTTTCCCTTCTGCGAGCATAACAAGCTCTGCTAGAAGCGGCAGCAAGATGCTGCATGATGCGCTCATCCAAATCGGAGTCATCTGAGAAAGATTCCTGAAAAGTTCAAGTTTGCTGTCGATGAAAGACCCGTTATCAGCAAGAAAAATTAAGTATACAAAATTTATTATGAAAACTCACATGCTCAGCATCAAAATCCTCATATGAATGATATGTTTGGGGTGCCATGGAAGATGTTTTTCTTGACCTTGAGTTCTTCTCATTTTGTATAGCAGCTAGAAGCTCTTGGCTACGCAGAAGATAAAAAATTAATTGAAACATAACGGAAAGCAATCAAGAAGTAGCACATGCATGAACTGGAGAAAGTTACATACAAAGCAGGATCCTTCAGGGAAAATGACTGCCAACAAATTGGGCATTCTTTACTTCTTTGTGACCTAAAAGAATATCAAGATTAATAAGAAAAAACCATTTACAATTAAGAAACAATAAATTACAATTTTCATGGGTAGACCGTGGAGGATGGAAGTAATGTATCCTTTGGCCATATAAAAGACATAACCTATATATAAAGTGGGGTTACCAGTCTAATATACAGTGAAGATGATATTCATGTTTGCAGCTGGTTATCTGAAACAAGGAAAATTTTCAGGGTTAAACACTCAGATAACTGTCTGAATCTATGAGTGCAATACTCGCAGACAGCACATATTTTACAACAAGGGCTGCTTACTATCCATTCTGTGCTATAGAGATCTGGCACAACAGCAAATACAAGACATCTAGTTTTTGCCAAATAACTTTAGCATGATCACAACCATCACTGCAGATCCTCTTATCGCAGAAACTTCTTTTATATTTCAAAAACATATAGAGAAAAAGATGGAAGTCCAATTTGGTTCTCAAAAACACTTGCATTCTAAATCTTTGCGCATTCCCACCCGTTCATTTCCATCAAATCCCACCAAGGAAGCCGAAAGATTGTATTAATAAAGGATATACTTCACTGAATCATCATGCTTTATGATAACAATATACATTAATCAAACACAAGATTATAGATTGTTTTTCCATCAACCAAGTTTCCCAGAAACCGAAAGAAACCCGAAAACTAGCTAAAGAAACCAATTATCAGAATTGACCGTAGATCACAGTTCATTTCAGCTACAAAAACAAGAGAAACTGCAAAAGCAAGCATAAGAACTCGAAATCAGACTATCAAAACCGATTTCGACCATTTACATTAGCAATCACAATCAGCATTACGAGACTGACCCAGTAAATACTGTCAGTTGGGTACGCACAAAACACTGAGTTGTACAAAAATTCAAAAGCTTTTCAGGTTTTGAAGAATCATACGGTGCCCGGGTCGTCGCAGTTGAACGGCTCGAGGCAGATGCTGCAGCAGTCTTCATACGAGTCGTCGAGAAGATCCGGGGAGGAAGACGGGGGAGCTGAGATGGGTTTTGGATTAAGAGAAGAAGAGGGAGCGAAACACGCCATTTTTGAGCAATGCGGAGGGAGAGTGATTGTAGTGGAGGAGATGGGGGGGAATGGTGTGAGGAGGAAGAAGAAAGGGAACCCTAGAAAAAGGGTTGGTGGGGAATGAAGGAGTAAAGGGTCAAAGTAAAGAATTTTAGGGAGGAGAAAAATGAAAAAGTATCAGAAAACGCAGCAGCAAAGCTAAACACCGATTCACACGCATTGGTTTGATTGATGGAATCAATCAACCAAATACTCGTTTTGAATAATATATATTATCAATCTCTATATTCTCTAATTATCATTTGCTCCTTTTGTTTTGATTTATTGTTGTGCAGGGGAAAGTTTGCCAACAAAACCACTATTTTTGCAATTTTCTTACCAAAATACTAAATTTTTTAAAAGTATTTCTAGCTTCTATAAGGTTTTTTAAAGGTATATGTCAACTGATTCTTTGAAAAACACCTATCAAGGACATGAAGTACCAAGGAGCTATTGGGCTCACTTTAAGTGGCAGCCAAAGTTGTAGCTTCGAGGTCAGCAATAGTTAGCCTTGATGCTTGAAGCAAGTGAGGCACGTCACTTTGTTGCACACGACTTTTTTCTTCTGCATGTCCACACACATGGTTAGTCTAGCACTTTAAGCCAAGCTTAAAGTTTGGCTCAAATATGCAGGTTTTTTTTTTATCGTTGGCTTACATTTGGGAGAATCATTGCTAAGGTTTTTTATCAACCAGCTAACCATTAGAGTTGGTCTTATAGTAAAAATAAGTCTTTATAAGCATACGTATTTCTTAAAAAAACAATCTCAAATGAATGCTCGATTTATTTTATCAAATTTTGTACTTTCAATTTGAACAAGTAACTTGATCAAAAGTAGTGTGGGCAAGTAAAGACAATTGCTAACATACTTCAACTTTCAAAAGTAGTGTCATCTCACCTAACATCAAATGAAAGACAAACGAAATTTCATGACTTTTAACTTAGAAATACAATTTTCCTAAAATAATAAGCTTTTGAAAGACTCTATAAAGCTAATTTAGATGACTTGTTAGTCCCTTCTAAATTTCAAACCAACATTTGCTCAAATAACTAATCTAGATGACTTGAATGATATATATGCTAATTTTACAGTGATAGAATGAAAATTTGAAAGTTGAAAGGCCTATGGAAGAAATACAGTAAGTGTGAGGCCCTTAATGCAAAGGTCCATTTGTTTAGAGAAAAATTAACGAAAAGTTTAAAAAAATTTATTTTTTAATGAAAAATCTTTTTTTAAAAGTATAATGAATAGTACCAATTAGAGATAAAAATATGATTTTTCGTTAAAAATGAACCGTAGCAAGAATGTTTTGTTAAAATTCTATTTGTTTAGAGGGTAATAGCTCGTCATTGGATTGACCGTCCAACAACTCCAACCGCACACCGTCCAAACACAGGATACGACGCCGTTGCATTTTGGTGCTTACAGACGTTATTTTCCCTCTGTAATCGGCCGGCCACAAAGAGAGAGACCGAACCGAGTCAGTGACTCACTGAGTCTCCGTCAATGGCTACACTTGCAGCTGCTCAGCTGCTCCATCTTCCGCTCCCTCTTCAAACTCAAAAATCTCACCATGCCCATTTGCCCTTTCAATTCCTAAACCCTAACCGTAGGCTCTTCTCCTCCAACGACGTCGTATCCAATTGTCGGCCATTACAGGCCATTCTCAACACTCCCCCTATCGCCAATGACGCCGACTCCGAACAAGAACCCCTCACTCTCCGCCGCGTTTGCCAACCCCACGTGCCCGACCACGTGCTCAAAAGAATGGAGGAATTGGGGTTCGTTGTCCCGACCCCCGTACAGCGGCAGGCTCTGCCGACTCTGTTTTCCGGCCGCGACTGCATACTTCACGCGCAGGTCAAAATTCGTAGACCCTTTGGTGTCGTAGGTGTGTTTTTGTATCCAAGTTTGAATCTTGTTATGTGACTTCTGGTAATTAGACAGGTTCTGGGAAGACGCTGACGTACCTGCTTTTGATATTTTCTGCTGTGAACACTCGGAGATCGGCTGTTCAAGCTGTCGTTGTGGTTCCCACTAGGGAACTTGGGATGCAAGTAAGTCTTTTGGTGTTAAGTTCTCTGGTACTGATTAAAAAATGGCTATAATTTCCACTTAGTATGGTTTAACGTTGATTATTTTGTTCAAGTGAGTTTAAGAAGATGAATTTACGCGTGTTTTATGAGCAAGGTTACGAAGGTTGCTAGGATGTTGGCCGCGAAGCCTAAGGAAGACGAATTGGAGCAGAAATCGTGTACTGTTATGGCTCTTTTAGATGGGGGAATGTTGACCAGGCACAAGAGTTGGTTAAAGGTGCTGCATTTTAGTTTCGTTTTACATGTTTGCAATGATTTAGGTTTTCTTCTGTTGTATTCTGTTACGAAGAAATATTGTATTTTAGTAATGTATTCGGTGCTTAAATGTTGTTTCAGGCGGAGCCCCCTACTATTGTGGTGGCAACGATTGGGAGTTTGTGCCAAATGCTTGAGAAGCAGATGATTAAGCTTGAATCGATGCGAGTGCTGGTAATTGATGAGGTAGTTTTGTGTGCTAGATGAGTTGTTATATGAGTAGAGTAATGTATTGTCCAAAATGCTAACCAAGATTGTCTGAAAATGCTACTGAATGTACAGTGCCTTATATTCGCTGTTTGTTTAGGTTGACTTCATGTTCAGTTCCAAACAAGTTGCTTCTCTTCGGAAGCTTTTGACATCCTACTCTTCAATCAATACCCGACAGACTGTTTTTGCCAGTGCTTCCATCCCTCAGCACAGACGATTTTTACATGACTGTATACAGCAGAAATGGACCAAGGTTTGTTGATATAGTTTCGTGTCACCATTATACAGATTTCATATTGCATAACATTATGTGCGTATTTTACAGAGTGATGTAATTCATGTCCATGTCAATCCAGTTCAGCCTATGCCATCATGTTTACAGCATAGATTTGTGGTAAGAAATTTCTTAAATATGCAACCCACTCCTTCCTGCTTTCTGGTTTACCTGTCGTTAAATCATTTATACATCTGCTTTGATACTTTTTTCAACAATTGTCTTCATGACATTGCATAAGAGACATCTATGTTCTTAATGTTCTAATTTCGAAGATGCTAATTCTGTTCATACTTAACAGATATGCCGTAAAAACAGAAGGAATGAAACCTTACTGTCCTTATTACAGTCAGACGCGCCACGGTCTGCTATTATTTTTGTCGGCGAGCAGGTTTGCATCGCATATCCTTCTTTGTAATTTTATTTTTCATAGGGAAGTAATCGTATGATCTTATGCTGAAGCTGGGCATGAATCTGATTCAAACTTTAGTAGCATACATAGTTCATAATTGTATCAACAGTTTACCCAGTAAGTAAACCTCTAATGAAGATGTCGTTTAGGCATGGTTCATATGTGACCGACTGAGTGCTAGAGATGTACTTCAAATTAAAACGTATAATCTGTAATTGTTGATATAATATAAGTTCATTTTTCGAATTATATAGATGGGCTATCCATTCTAGTAATATATAGTTCTTTTCTATTTGGTCAGTCTGAGAAGTCAAAGAAGGCTGGAAATGCTCCATCAACAACAGTATTAATTGATTTCCTGAAGGCTTCATACGAGGGATATTCAGACATCCTCCTTTTGGAAGAAGACATGAATTTCAATTCACGAGCAGCTTCTCTATCGGTAAGTTATATGCTTTTCTCTTCTGGTCTGAATCAGTAAATCATGTTCAATAACTTCAATTCCTCGAAAGTAATATTAGTTCTGACAGAATGCTGAACAGAAATGCAGTTTCTATTTTCAATTTCCGACTTACCTCTTGAAAACATCCAAAATTTCCATTTATGGGACAATTTACTCTTGGTCATTTGTACGCAATCATTTTGTATGCAATCATTTCGAGTGGAATTTTTCTGATGTATCTATTTACTTAATTTAGGAAGTCAGACAAGGAGGAAGCTATCTTCTTGTGTCAACAGATATAGCAGCCAGAGGGGTTGACCTGCCAGACACTACTCATATATACAACTTTGATCTGCCAAGAACTGCTGTTGATTATCTTCATCGAGCTGGAAGAACGGGTCGGAAACCGTTTTCAGACAAGAAATGCTCCGTTACCAACATTATAATATCAGAGGAGCGGTTTGTTTTGCAAAAATATGAAAATGAATTGATGTTTAACTGTGACGAGCTAATTGTATAGAACCAGTGTAAGTCTTAGTCTGTTGCTCAAAGGAGTAGATTATGTATCACTTTCCTTGCGGAAGGAAAACCACAAAGCAATCACAAATGCTTCATAGCATAACTGCATTTGCAGATGCTCGTTCAGTCCTTTTTCCTTATCTTCGGGTTTCAGGAATATATAAATCTTTGGACCATAAGTAATACACTGTCTTAACGTTTGATGGACAAGATTGTCCTCTCAAACAACGATGTGGGTAATTGCATATGTCGTTTGCTGTACACGCATACATTTCAAATGAATCATAACTCGTTCTCGAAAGTGGATTGACAGAATTAGCGTGCACGGGAGTTGTTACTTGATTGTGTTATTTTAGGAAGAAAGAAATGGCAAAGTTGCTTATAGCTGCTTAATGTTTACAAAATAACAAGGTTTATACACATCCGGATCATGACTGTCTTGCTCTACTGACACGAGTATATATGTTGATTCCTGTTGCATTTTCTCTTTTAGTTCCCTCCTGGTATACCCATAAACTAGAAGGACGGATGGATGTTTCAGATCACGAGTCCATCGACGATGGTTGAATTTTTCAATATGATGGTTATACCCGAGCGGATGTAAAACCCTTCGGACGATCTGTCCGCTTCCTGTACGCCCTGCAATTTCATGCATAAACAATGAGAACAAACTAGAATAACGCGTGTAGGTGATTGACAGTCGTTGACAGTCGTTAATTGTTAGAGGTAACTAATAACAGAGGGCATGTCATACCTCCGAGTTTGCAATAACAACGTTCTTCCCGATCCTCGCGTTTTTGTCGATGATGCAGTCTCTGCACATGACATCAAGAGCCATGATAAGCAAATAATTTTGTTGAACACTGTAAAACTCATAAAAGACGGAGGTTTAAGCAGCTTGTACTTGATTTTTGTATTCTCTCCAATTCCGACGGAAACTCTTCCTTCAGCTAACAGTGACACTCTCTCAGCATCGGTTTCGTAGTAATCAGCGCCAAGCATTACTGTATCCTGCGTGCGTTTTGACAACCTCCGTTTGAATTACTCTTTTGTGTTGTTGCATTAACAGGTTGAGATTAATATTCTTCGGAATTTATGAGACAAACCTTCAGGTGAACATTGGAGTTTATTCGTGATCTGATACCGACAACGCTGTGCTCTATGAAGCTGTCAGTTAAGAAACTTCCATGTGATACGATGGAGTCAACAATCTGCACAAGGAGGAGGCATGTTTTATATTTGTAGGTGTTTCAGGGAGATTCAAGTGCAAACGAAAGACAGAGCTGCCAACCTTGCTGTTGTCAATCTTCGATGGAGGTAAGTTTCTCCTTGAAGTATACATCGGCTTTGCTGCATCGTAGAAGCTAAACTTATTTGGCTGAAAGGTACAAAAAAATAAACGCGTGTTAGACTCCATCTGTGAAAGTAGAAGCTTCTTCTGCTAGACTGCTACAATGGAAACAGCACACCATTCGGAGGATCAGCTTTGTACTTACATGCTCGGTGAGGGCAAGGTTGGCCTCGAAGAAGGATCGGATGGTTCCAATGTCTTCCCAGTAATCATTGAAGAGATAAGCCTG
>JAOTRO020000014.1:729-12906 GCA_028566515.2 Pyracantha coccinea | reverse complement strand
ATCCCAAAATCCTCTAAACATTATTTCTCTCTAAATTCTAACTTTGGCATCGGAGGTTCTTCGGCCAAAGCCCCCCCTCATTCATCGTGGGCGCGTGAGGCTCTTGGCCTTAATCGAAGGTGTTAATTGTTTTGTAGGTGCAATTTTGTCCAAGAAGAAGATGACGGAAATTTTCATCCACAATATAGTTTATTGATGATAAAGATGATGCATCGTTTTGATTATGGTGCTTGTATGCTGAAAATACGTTAATTAGAAGTGGGTAAACAAGTAGGTGCACCCATGGAGTGGATATAAGTATTGTCCTTAAGAGGTCTCTTCACTAAAAGATGTCCATGATGTATTTTATATATGTGTATAGACCTTTTAAGGAAATGGATCTTCATCGTTTAAAAAAAGAAAAGAAAAAGGGAACTAGTTGTAGGATCCACTATACGTTGAACTTCAACGATCCAAACCGTCTATTTTGTAAGTCTTGATTCATAGATTCTCCTTACAAATATTTAATTCAATCCATAACTATTTGCCTATTTAATTTTAACAATGAAATTTCAATGTTTCTTAGAGAATTAAGTGTTCGTCAATTTCTCTGAACTGAATTAGAAGACTCAATTATTTTTGATTTGGCTAATATTTTGCAATGATGATCTATGAGGTGTAACTTGAAAAAATAGGTTGTTTAGAACGTTAAAGTTCGGTATGGAGTAAGCCCTACAATTAATCTTTATTTTTTATTTTTATAAAATTGTGATCTCTTCCCTTAAAGGCCTCCTATAAGTTGTTTAGAACGTTAAAGTTCGGTATGGAGTGAGCTCTACAACTAATCTTTATTTTTTATTTTTATAAAAATTGTGTTCTCTTCCCTTAAAGGCCTCCTATAAGTGTGTGTGTGTGTGTGTGCGTGTGCGCAGATTCTTTAAGGAAAGAGATCCCCATTTTTTTTCTTCATAAAATGTGGATTAGTTGTGTGGTCACACCACATTGAACTTCAACGGATCCAGACCCTCGGAGATGCCAAAGTTGGATCTCAACAACTAATATCCACCTTTTTTTTTTATATAAAAATGGGGATCATTCGCTTTAAAAGGCCTGATATACCATGGATCTTCCAAGTATCGTTAGCTAAGGTTGGGTAAGGAGTGGAATTGAAGATGATTTTTTTTTTTAATTTCTCCCTAATTTTAGCTAGAAGCTCGTTTAGAGAATCCGCCGGAGATGCTACAATGAAATCTCTATCTAGTCATAATGTTTGGACCAAACCAAATTTATAACCATAGGGAGGTGTAGTTAAAAAGAATATGGTTTTTTTGCTTATAATTATCCTTTGTATGGATACAAATAACCACACTAGTAGCAAAACATGCACATTTTCATGATTTTTTCTTTTACAATAATTTTCAAGATGAAACATTGAAAATAGAGATTAATCTCTAAAATGTTTTATTTATTCTAAATTTTTTGCTTGTAACAATATTGTATATTTTTTTACTTTAACAATTATTACTATGTGGAGGCAAGTTTCTTAAAATGAAACCTAAAAAATTTATAATTTATTACAATGCGAAGTTTATTTTAATAACTGGTCTTAATTGGAACAATATTTTTTATGACTACATGAAAATTATTTCTTTATAGAATTTTACCACTACATAGAAGTTAATTTATAGTATATATTTCATGAATTATGATGGTTTTAGTGCTGGTTGTCGGATGATGTATATATATAGACGGACATATAGCTAATTACTTGCTTAACATATATAGATGTGAAAGAATGTGCATCGCTAATCACACGTACTAAACTACTAATTTCTGAATTATTTATCCTGAAACCCATCTGGCTGGTAAGTTAATCAGTTAACTTGGACTGTTAAAGCTCAATCAAACTCACCTAGGCTTAAAAATAGTTTAATTAAGCCTACCCTTCACCGACTTAATTGGAGAGTGGGACTTTGATGAATTAATATATATCTATCTGAATTAAATAAGTAACATGTAAGAAACTTGAAGCTCAAATAGTTAAAAACGATTATTTTTGCACATGAAGTTCTGTATTGTTTCATTTCCGTATCTTTTAACAAATAATTACTAGCCATAATAATAATTAAGACATGAAAAAGTACATCTAAATTAGCTAGCAGATAATGTGTCTAATTATAATATAAGGAGATAATACTGACTCCAAACTACAAAGCATATGCTAAGAGACTAAAGAGTATCACTATATCTTTCTTGGAGTCTTAAACTGAACCGTATATAAACACAATCTGAAAACAGCAGCCCACTGGAAATTGGAATCACTAGGGTTTGGAAGTCCTAACATAAACAATTATGATTAATTAATTAAGAAATGAGGTTCGAGCACAGTCCTCGCTGTCCATTGGATCTCAAGGTCATGTGCCTGCGAGATGCACTCTGAGCCCTAGGTCTCCTCATCACTGGTCACTTGTTTAAATTCCCACCAAGCATATATTATTTAACATCCACCTAAACTTTAATCATCTAATCAAGCAGCTGCATCGATCATTGCTGCTTGTTTCTTTCTGTGTCCTGATGCATGTACATTCGTTTTCCATTTTTGTCATGTCCCGTTTTTAGATACTTCAGGAGTTTGTTTGGTGGACTCCCATCACATGGCAATAAAACTTCTTTAACGTCTAATTATTTAAACTCGTATGAAAGTCGATTGTTAATTTGCATTAGTTTTAATAAATTTCAGGAGTTGTTGCTACGAATAGAGAAAAGTTAAACTCTTGTTCTTCTTCTTTTGTAGTGAAGTTCTAATCTTATATCTTATTCTTCTAGGGTTAGCTAAACTTTTCGTCTTTGCACCTCAAATTAGGGTTTAAGATTTAGGTCTTATTCAAAGAAACAAATAATGAAAGGCATTATTTGGAGTTTTCTTTACTAACTTTTGCAACGTAACATGAACATTAACTCGTAAAAAATCATGAAAAGAAGTCACTCATAAATATTGATTGTTAATTTACTAAAAGCGGCTATAAGTCCGACTCTCAATTCTCTTTTTTTAGATGAAGTTAAACTCGTAACTTATTTCTCTAGGGTTATCGTCAAATCATAGATCTCATGCAAGCAAAGCAAATAATGAAAGGCATTACTTCAGACTCGTAGCTAAAAATGTATATATCGGGGACCACTATACATGCTGGGGATATTTTTGGTGCTTCTGTTCTACATACTAATACTATGTTGCAAGTGGATAATATATATATTGACCCTGCAGGAAGTAATTGTTATGAACATTTGTTTAAGTTTAGAGATTTTTTATATACAAATTAAGGATCAGGAGCTTCCAGGTATATTTATAAATTTAATTACTTTGTTTACAAAAAAAATTTATGCATACTTAATTGGTCAACTTTCCAGTAGCCTTACAACTATATTAATTGGACTAGATCATCACAAGCACGTGTTTGGGGAAATCATGTTCAGTTTGTCTATATATATACATCTCTATAAATATTGATCAAAACTATTACAAATTTGCTAGATCTTTATTCTCGATCACTAAGTGTGATTATATTTCTGCATCCATATATATAATATATTATTTGTTTGGTTATGAATGTACTATTTATGATTAGTATATTAAAATTAAGATTCCACAGCAAGTGCGCTTGTGCATCACCAGAAGAGCAATGCTATATATATATCAATGTGCTTCAGAATTAATTGTTGCATGTGCATGGGCAAGTTTATCTATTTTCATATAAGCGATCCTAAGAAAGGAATTTCGAACTTGAAATTATGAGTGTAAAGAAACACTCCTTAAACAACCGATCTCCAACACTCTTGCAAAAAATAAAAAATAAATAAAAAACGAACTACCAATACGGAAAAGTTCAGTGATTGAAACCTTTGCAATCGATGGGCGAAAACTCATATTAGGCACTCCCACATCGTTAACTGGTACAAGGAAGCGGCACGATGGCAAAGATCAATCCATCTTAAATAGTGCAATGCAAGTAAATCAATTTTTTAGACTAATTTGCAGATCATGTGATGTGTCATCAATAAAAAATATGCACGTTAATCAACACTTAAGTAATAATCCATTTATCAACAACCACATCACATGATTTTCAAATTACAGTTTAAATAAGTGATCTCCCTAACATTAGCTAAAAAAAAATATCAATAGCTCAAAACTCGAAACACTGTAGCAGGAACAACATTGGTTGTTTAAATTGGCAATATTTTTGCATCAACTAGCTAGGATCAGAGTGTGTATAGTGATCTCACCACAAACTTTATCATAAAATATGACTTGCAATTGGCAAATATAACATATAAAGAAGTCATACAATGCCCAGGAGTCAGGGTCGGTGTAACAGTTAGGTTTCAGTGATGACACGTGGCACCATATCATCTGGCTAGAACATGGTTTGTTCATCACTTTGACTGGTCAACACTTAAGACCGTTCATCACGTAGCCCTACTTTTGGTTGTTCCTCAATCTCACACACACATTACACGATATACACACAAGACACAACATTGATCCAGCACACTTATTTTTCTTTCTTTACATTTTCTATTATTCACATACTAATTAAACAAATAAAATATCATAACATTGGAATTTTTTTATATATATAACAAGATTTTGCGAAGACAAATGTTAGTCATACTGATATTATTTTTCAACTAAAATTAGCACTATAAGGAAGATGTTTGATCATAAAAAGTTTCCTTGTAAATAGCATTGTAGCTATACAATTAAGTCATATTTAACTTTAAGGAGATGTTAATGGCACATCAAAAAAAAATTATTTTATATATAACTGTATTTTTTTCTAAATATAAAAAAAATTTGAAGTGTACAATAACTTTTTTAAAATGCCACCCTAACTTTATCAATTCTCTTGAAATTCTTGTATGAGTTTGTACATATTTAACTTGATGAGTTGATTCTCTCTCTCGCTCTCTCCTCTCCAAAACCCTATATAAATACAAACTTAGCCCACCCCTTTCTCTCATGCAATTGTCTTCAACATTACCCAACATCCAACAGCTTCTATTTTTGCGCTCTCTCTCTCTGTAAAATACCAGAAACATAGCTCCATAACTTGTCTTCAACACTGGTTCTCTTGCCACACTTTCTGACCCATATAAATTCCTTCCCATTTGACCCTTTGAGTTAACATCAGTTTTCTGCTCATCTTTAAGTATTTTACATTTCACATACACCTTTAATATTACCAATTCACACACCTAGCTATGTCTAGCCGAAGGTCAAGATCTAGGCAATCAGGTGGTTCAAGAATCTCTGACGATCAGATTAATGATCTTGTTTCCAAGTTGCAACAGCTTCTTCCTGAGATTCGCAATAGTAGACGTTCTGACAAGGTATATAGACATATCTATCTTTTTCATTATTTATGAATATTTTTCATCCTTTGTTTTCTCTTAGGTTTTGGCTTCTCTTGCATATGAGATCACTATCGAAAGAGGAAAAATAATATAATCAAAGAAACTTCTGGGGTTTTCCTTGCTCTAGATCCAAAGAAAAGCAAAAATGGTTAAACAAATAATGATGGTAATGCATCAAGTTTGCAATTGAAAACTAACTGAATACATATATTTTATATACACGGGGTTCTGTAGCCGCTATAATATTTTAGTTAAGTCCTTATCTTACTATTTGATCAAGAGATAAAGTAGAACATTTACTGCAAGCTATTGGCGGTATCCTAGTGGTGAGGTTAACTGTGCAGAATGATGGATAAGAAAATGTTAGGTCCATGGTTTGAAACCCTCTCGTTTAACAAAAGAAAAAGGTTGAGATTTGAGTGTGAGATCGTTTCATATATATATATATATCGGGGAAAATTATATCCTTAGTAACATTTTCTAATAAATTTTGGCTTTGGAAGTTGAAATGAGTTAACCTATACTTTACAGTGCTAATTCAAGTCAAAAGAATGTGATACATCATGCTAATCAAAGTCATTTACATATGCACACAGGTTTCAGCATCCACAGTGCTACAAGAAACGTGCAACTACATTAGAAACTTGCACAGAGAGGTGGACGATCTAAGTGAGCGGCTGTCCGAGTTATTGGCAACAACTGACACTGCCCAAGCTGCTGTAATCAGGAGCTTACTTTCGCAGTAGAAGGAATTGATTAAGGGCACTATGATTAATTCACCAGCAGAGTATCGTCGTCACCAGTTTATGTAATAGGCATCGTTTTTCTTCTCTGATATGGTCCTTAGCTATCGTTCTAGGGTTTTTGTTCGGAAGGTTTATAAACTATGATGGTCTAGAGAATCCTTTTGCTAAGTTATAGTAATGTGTTATGGAGTTGATATAATAAATGGACTTGATCAGTCTTCTTATTTAAAGTCTCATCTTTTAGTTCATGTGGATATTACTTGGCATGCATGCTCCCCGTTCGTTCAACAATTAAGCTAAAAATAAGTAGCATTTGGAATCGAACTAAGCAATTGATAAAAACATAAGCTAATTCGTTCGGAATATATTCTGAAGGAAGATGATTTATGCACCAATTTTCTCCTTTTATGTATTCTGTTTATTTATTTCATTTCATTCTCCTGTACTTTATTCCCAATCAAAAAACTGAATTAAACATGTATGTGGATGACAATCGTTTCCCCAGTTTGAACTCTTCCAGTATACGAAAAATGTTATGTAACTACGTATGCAAATTGGAAAGTAAAATTAAGGCCCGTTCTTTAATTGGAGGATGGCATGGGGTGCAACTTCCGAAAACAAGCAAAAAAGCTGCAAGAGATAAGCAAGCAACATTTGACTTTTTCTTCCGCTAACGATATACTGGTAATGCACATAGCTAGCTAGATAACATATATCTTCAGGCCATTCATGCCTGATCCAATATCCATAACTTGTTTATACATACTCATGGAACCAAAATAACCATGTAGTTCACAGAGAGAGAGAGAGAGAGAGAGAGAGAGAGAGAGAGAGAGCTACAGTATTGACTTTGTATAGGTGATTAAATGAAGTTTCCAACGCGTATGCACAAGCGTGGAGTTCGTGATGACGACAATTATACATTAATATATACTTCTTACGTAATCCCAATATTATAGGGGATATCAACGCAATTTTTGACTCTCGGGTCAAAGAGAAGCTTTTGTTCGATGACAATTATAATATATTGAGTAATGATAGGAAGACCTTTTTAAACTAAATTTGTAAAATAAATTATGTGTCAACAATAGAAAATAAACACGTTGGATGGTTCAGTATTTTACTCACTAATAAAGAGCTAATTACTCAAAAGTGGTTATATAATATTATTAATTTATGTGTCATAATATAAGATATGGTTGATACCTAATGAACTTAAGAGAATGATTTTAGTTATAAATAAAACAATTATACCACGTGACAGTAAGATAGTAAAAAAAAAATAATCAAAACAAAAAAAAACTCAAAAGAAAAATTCAACCATGCATTCTTCATGGTGATCATGGGCTGGTGTGATAGTACTGTAGCTTGTAAATATCCTTCATCAATATAGGATATATTATATTTATACCACATGACTGTATGATGGTCAAAAAAAATTAATCAAAAGAAAAAAAATTCAACCATGCATTCTTCATGGTGATCATGGGCTGGTGTGATAGTACGATTAGCTTGTAAATATCCTTTATTAATATAGATTTATGGTTCGTTAATCACGCCGGCGACTCAGGTTCAGTCCCAAACAGGTCACAACGAATATATACTGGACAAGTACAGCAAAGGTGGAAGAATTAGTTGCCATGGCCAGTTGGCCACACATGAACTTTGGCTCAGGTGTATCACTTACGTACGCTAGCTTGGTTTTCCTTTCGTATGAGATAATTGGGAGTTGTGTGGGGGCTAAAATTAGGGAGAGATTTTTTTTTGTGTGGTCGTAATACGGGACGGTATGTCACATAACACATAATTAAAGAGATGTTTCTCAAGTGATTTTTTAATATTATAATGACATGTAACGTACCGTCCCATATTTCAATCAACCTGAAATATCTCTCAAAATTAGGATGCATGAACCGTGGTGGTTTTGCAATTTGAACCCTACATGTTACATTACATATTTTATAATGACCACATTTTTTGGCCATCAATATCCATCACCGCGCGCGCAATTCTAATGCATGATGTGCTCTGAAATATGATCCTAGTATGATTCTGATTTTATCATGTGTGCCTAGGGAAACAAATCAAAGCACCTTAAAAATCATTTTATATGGTATATGCCTTTTTTTATGAGTTGGCACCACCTATGCGACATTTTTCTCATATCAGACAACGATTAAAACTGTCGTTTACAACCTCTTTTTATACTAGTAAGCTACATATTGAATCTATGTCTATCATAAACTCCACTCAATGTTATATATACATCATTGTTATGTATACAAATCAAATTAAAACTTTTCACTTAATTAATATATACTTCAATAACAGTACCATTAAAGGACAAACTCGTATATATAATATAATTAAGGTTGGAAAAGAGGATATCCAAAAGAAGGAAGAAAAAAGAATTGGGGTTCTTTAGTGTTGCATGACTAAATTGAGTGTGTTTACATAAGGAGAATGAGACTGTCCCTGATGAACCCTTTGTTTATTACTCAAGAGGAATGAAAAGTGTTGCAGGTTCCTCCATAAATTAGGAGTCACATTCCTGACATTCAAGAAATTGAATTCCGAAGGGAGGAGGTCGGATAAGGTAAGGCAGAATTGGAATGAAAATTTTCGTACCTAAACTACCCTCGCATTTTTTCTTGAATCACCAAAATACCCTTTTTGCTGTGGACAAAAAAACAATAGAGCTGCTCTCTTATCTTTTTCATTTTTTTCTACCGAGCGCTGCTCTCTCTTCTTTTTTTTTTTCTTGCCTCTCTTCTATTTTCTCTTCTTCTATCTTACTTTTTTTTTTTTACAACCAGCTTGGTTGAATTCTATTGTGTCGATGATGTGCAAAACATGAAGAGGAGTAATAACAATTTAAAGGATTTTTCACAGAATGATCAAATGATTGATAATGGACAATTTCAGGAACCACTTTTAACGATTTTAAATCGTATTAACTAAAGTGAGGAGTAATAACAATTTAAGGGACCATATTGCCTCAAATTATATTGAAAAACATTGTGATCAGCGATTTAATATGCCTCAGTTGGCTAGCTTTTGGTTGCCAAATTATTGTCAGATCCAATCTCGTCCATTCTTATCATCAAATGACTTAAAAATCGTACATCACACTGATATTGTTAATTGCGTTAAAGGCTTAGATTAAGATTGTGTAAACAGTAGTTTTGTGATATGATTGTCAAAATATTGTCCAAAATGTTACGACTTACCGTGAAAGACCTAACAATCCAACAGCTGAAAAATCGTTTTTGTTTATAAAATTGATTTCCTAACTAGTTGAGGCAAAAGCCATTAGAGATTGTAATTGGAACTCGAATCAAATCATACTGTTGAACAATACGTATTTACTTATTGGTCACTATTTTACGGTTTAGTGGTAGTCTCTGTTTCCCTTACTTCGGTCGGCTCAAACAGCCTTTTATCTTATGAGTGAGAGGTCTCAAATTCTTTTTTTTATCTATGAAAAGTCTAAAGTTTGAATTTATATTGATAATGAATCCAATACCTAATTATGATTGATCCACTGAATTTTGTAATCGAAAAACTCCATCGCTGGTGCCATTGTGTATATGTGGTCCAATAACCAAGTGGATAGGGTGTTGGACTTTCATTCATGCGTGTCGGGTTCGAAACTACCAACTCTCCTAAATTATTGTAACAGTTTCAAAAATCTTCTCCCTCTCTCTTGATAATAATTAATTAAAAAAAGCCTTGGGCCTCAGTCTTGTTGGCCTTCTTTGTCATTTCATATGCTTATTGGGTTGGGCATTTGAGTTTCGGATTTCAAATGTAAGCTCAAAACATAGGCCCAAAAGAAGTGAGCTCCCTGCTCTTTGGCTCGAAACGACGTCGTTACCTTTTAAACGTCCGTTGACAAAAATACAGTACTCCAGAAAAAGAAAAAAGAAAGAAAAAAAAAAGGAGGAAGAAGAATTTCAGAGCTCGTCAAACAACGAAGGAGGTTTTACAATTTCCATGCCATAAGCTTTCTGCAAGATCATTCCTCAGGTACGGTCCCAACTCTCTTAAATCCCATTTAATTTATTCCCAATTATTTAATTGTATTTAGTTTATGCTAATCACTGATTAATTCATTCATTCGAATTAGAATATTCGTGATTTCATATGCAAATCCTTTTGTTTTAATTTTTATATTTAATTATCGGGGTTTTTGGCAGATTTTGTGAGGTGGGTTTTGATTAGTGGCGACAGGGAGTGAGGATGGTGTTGGTGTTGGCCTTGGGGGATTTGCACATACCCCACAGGGCACCTGATCTGCCTGCAAAATTCAAGTCCATGCTTGTTCCTGGCAAGATCCAGCACATCATCTGCACTGGAAATCTTTGTATCAAAGTATGTTTCTTTCTGTGTTTCTGTTGATTCTCACTGATTTCCTTCAATTTTGGTTTTTGGGTTTCGATTAATTCCCATTTTGAAGTAATATTTTGGTTAGTTTTGCTGTGTTTTTCTCTGTTTGGTTGCCCAGAAGGTAAAATCTTCCATTTAGGAAAGGCATTCCGAATGTGGGTTATTGTTGAACTTATGTGCATGTTGCACTATAGACTTTGGATTAAGAATAATTTAAAGAAATCAATGTCAATCGGATACGATTATAGGAGATAGTGAGCATCAAACCGTGTGTTTATTTATTTTGAACGTGAAGAATTTCTTGTTACCGACTGCTTGATTGGGTAATGTCTGCATATAGCATGTTGCTATTGCTAGATTTTTTGGATAGAACTTTCATTTGGTTAATTTGTACATTTACTCTAACATCTATTACTTTGCCAGTTATTGCTAATATGTCATATGTTTGTCATTGTCTCTGCTTGGTCTTCAAGTATTGTAACTGCTCATGCAACGGCTAATAATCTACTTTTAGTTCCTGTAGAACTACTACTGTGCAAATAAGTTTCTTAAGGTCACATATTATTTTGGTAGTACATTATTCCACTTCTCATAGTTTGCTATTAATAATTTCAGGAGGTTCATGATTACTTGAAGACTCTTTGTCCCGACTTGCATATTACTCGAGGTGAGTATGATGAGGAGACAAAGTATCCAGAGACCAAAACTCTAACAATCGGTCAGTTCAAGCTAGGGCTGTGCCATGGCCACCAGGTTGGCTTCTCGTTTATCTCTTCACATATTTTTATCTATCATTGAGCATTGCAAAACTATGTATGTTTTAATACCTCAAGACTTTGCATTTGACCTGTCACCAAGCAGATGATCGTTACTTCTCCTTGCCCTGTTTAAATCTCTTGTCCTCTCTACAGCGAGTCGTTTCCGGTTATTTGGATCAAATACGTATGCTGATACAAGTCCCTTACACCCTGGACACGTTTCCTGTTATTGTATAAGCTTATGATGTCACTTCATCATATTCCCATTTGTAGATTCACAATGCCTTCAGCATGAAGCATATTACTCTTTCTTTCAGTTTAGGAAAAAATAAGAATAACTAATACTTGAAAGGTGTTCTGTGATTGTTTCGAAGAGATCAATAATAAATTGCATTACTTTTTCTGTTTATTCTACCTAGAGAAGTTCCATCAAGAGTAGAAAAATTGTAACTTTAGGTCCTGAAAGATTTTGAGTTGGTACCTCTTTTGAATAGGAACAGGTGTACTGCTACCGTATCATTTTCGTTTTGTTGCTGAAACAGTTGGTGCCTTTGTGATGAACGGAAGTAGTTCATGCGGTTATTTGGAATGAGGCAATTAGATACAGTACTGCGATGGTGTTTACGTTTGGCATATCGCATTCTTTTTAAATTTGATTGTCATGAGAGAATCTGTGTCAAGGATTTTCCTTTCCTTGTGTATCTTCATATTTCACCGAGCGATAATTAAGTTGTAACTTGATTTGATGTTCTGTAGGTTATTCCATGGGGAGACCTAGACTCACTAGCCATGCTTCAGAGGCAGTTGGATGTAGATATCCTTGTGACAGGCCACACCCATCAGTTCACAGCGTACAAACATGAAGGAGGTGTCGTTATAAACCCAGGGTC
>JAOTRO020000013.1:1376782-1389639 GCA_028566515.2 Pyracantha coccinea | reverse complement strand
GCATCAACAGATGTCATATCCCCTAACATGGGTATGACATTTTCAATTACAGCTCCCATCACATGCATTTCCATTGACTTGGCCATTGTGGTGATGCATCTAGAGGAAGCCAATCTAACAGCAACATGGGAATGGTGAACACACTTAAGTATGTATGGAAGAAGGGTGAGTAGTTTTGGTTTCAGATCCTCATTTAGCATTGGAGCAATAGAACGTACTACCTGCAAATTTTGAGACAAAATTTAGGTTTCAAGTCTGTAGGTCCACAAATTTTGATGGCTTACCATTTGTAATGCAATAACTCTTGTTGGAATCTTAAATTCCTAAAAATGTTATGTCCTAATTTACAATCAAGTAAAGGTAGATAGTTCAGAACCAGAAAGAAAAGGAAAATGTCATTTATCAATACATCTCGATTGTTATGGATAAAATAGACATTAGCAGCTAATGCAACAAGGTGAGCCAAATAGTTAGAAACAAAGCATGAACAAAAGAACTTCTGATAAGATTGGGGTAGTCTTTATTTTTTAACCTTTGGCCTTAAGAAAAATAAGGAATCAAGAAATTAAGGATGGCCATTATTAACCACGAAATTACTACAAGCACAAAACCATTTGAGAATTGAGTGAAGCAGCTTCAAGTGGCCATGTTGAGTAAAGATGGATGTGCTTCTTAAATTTATCTTCCCCTTTTCTTCTAGTTCTCTGATCTTATTATTTTCAAATCCACTCCTTTTATTTTTATTTTTTGGGTCAATACACACTTAATATTTTAGACGGTATCAAAAAATTTAAAAAGGAAAAGGTAAAACAAATTGCATGAGCTTCCAGTTTTCATTCCACATACCCACGACATCTCAGTTCATGTAATTACTTTTCCTTAATTCTGCAACCCTGATTGGTCTCTGTGTTGTTATTTCGACTCCCCTTTGGATCTTGTTCTTTGATGCATCCGGCAATAGACTCAACTTAGCAATCGAGGATAACTAGAAACACACAAAATTTATACTTGTTTGGCAGAACTTCTGCCTACGTACAATTGTGATTTCTTTGGGTACAGAAACCACAACTTCTTTGAGTATACAATACTTTTGCTAACCCTAGAACTAATCCCTCTCTTCTCTTGCTCTCTCTTTGTTTTCTGCTAGCTTTTCAGTGCCGCACCCTATTTGTAAATAGGGTGCCATTTACACTCCTATAATCAGATTAGGTCTCCTAATTTATTTGGGAATAGGAATGCACACTTGCATTCCAATTCCGTTTCTACTATTAGGATCTAATCTAATTGTACAAGAAAATTTATCTTTCCTAATCCTTGTAAGACAAGAATCTGTGCACCTTTAGTTTTCCTAATACAATCCTAAACAAAATAGAACTAACAAAAGACGAACCAAATCCTAACAATCTCCACCTTGGTGAGTCTAACCAAGCTTGGACTGTTGCACCCCAAAGTATCCTTCTTTTTTTTTGGTGAACAGGGGGTGAAGACGCCCCTAACCAAACTCGAGTATATTCGACCATTCTTGAAGCAGCTCGGAAACTTCAAGAACCTTCACCTTGGCAAACTTATTCTTGCGTCATTAAACCTCAAGTGAGGAGGTGATCCACCTTAATCAATCGACTAGATTGATCAAGTTCAAGCAATGCTTTGAATTCCTTGGCTGACACTATCTTGGTATGAAAATCTATGCCACTGTTGTCCGTATGAACCTTTTCAACCCAAATCTCCTTGGACTCCACCCAATCCTGCATTCTGTGATACCTCACTTCATGTGCTTTGATCTTCCATAAAAAACCAGATTCTTTGCCAAGTGAACGGCACTTTGATTGTCACATTTGAGCTTCATGTAATCCCGAGTGATTCCCATTTGGCTCACCAAACCACTAAGCCAAATTGCTTCCTTTCCAACTTCGGCCAAAGCAATGTACTACGCTTATGTGGTCCACAAAGCTACAATTGGTTGCAGTAGTGCCTTGCACCCTTCTCTTTTCCAAGTCCCCTCCATAGTCGGCATCAACATTATCCCATTGCACATATTAGGCAGCCCATGACATTAGCATACAGCACCTTCTCCATCACTTGTTTCTCTTTTTTGAACTTAACCATGTTTGGTATTGCTTTTTTCCACAAAAAATTGCTCTCTTTAATGTTGAGCATAAAAAAGTGTTGGATAAAACTAAAATATCATGCTTGTTTTAAAAGCAATGGCGTCTACACAACAGTTTTTGAAAGCAGTCTGTAGGTTGCTTTTAAAGGCTACTTTAAAAAAAGCAAAGTTGAGCCTTCAATGAATATTTTCAAACCCTGTAACACCCTCATAAATTTTAAAATGACATTGTTTAACCTCTTACACTCGTTTTATCCTTTGGAGAACAAAGTAATGGCCACCACATACCGCCACAAACACGAACCTTACACCACCACCGCCGTTTCCACCACCGTTGTTGCTACCACCATACCACCACCACTGTTGCCACCATCAAAACTGCCACCACCGCTATCTCAACCGCTATCGTTGCCACCACCATCACCGCCATTGTGCCGTCACTGCCACCATCACCACAGCCGCCCAATGCCACTACCGCTATTGTTGCCGCCCCAACCACTATTGTTACCACTACACCCCAACCACCACACGCACTATTAGTACCGCCACCATACCCCCACTTTAGGACATTGTTGCCCACTTAATCTGAATTGAGCCGCCAAAGGTGTCAAAACTATCCTTTGTTTCTAGCATGTTGAATTCTCAAGAACCTTTCGAATATACTTGGCTTCTGATATCCAAATCCTACTACCGGTCCTATCTCTCTCTGAACTTCCATGCCAAGGATTTTTTATGCAACACCTAGATTATTCAAGTCAAACTCCTTGCTCAACGTCTTCTTTAAGTCTTGAATTCTAGACTTGTCTTGACAAGCAATTAGCATGTTATCCACTTATAACAACAACTATATGAACATCCCATCTTGAAATACATGATAGTACACAACAGTCATATAAACATCTCTAAAATTAATTTTCAGCACAAGGGAGTCAAACCTCTTGTACCATTGCCTTAGAGACTACTTCAGGCTATACAAGGACTTCCTAAGCCGACACACTAGGTTCTCTTTCCCATACTTGACAAACCCTTCTGGTTGAGCCAAGAAAATCGTCTCCTCTAGACCCTCATAGAGAAACGCAGTCTTCACATCCATCTGCTCAATCTCTCTGCCATGTTGTGCTGCCATTCGTAAAAGCAATCTGATAAAAGTATGATAGACCACGAGTGAAAGGACTTCATCATAGTTCACCCTTTCCTTCTGTGAGTACGCCTTTATCACGAACCTTGCTTTGAATCTCATGGCATCTTGTTCATGTAATCCTTTTTTCCTACATCCACTTGCATCCAACTAGCCTTCTGTCATTGGGCTTCGGAACCAACTCTCAAATAAAGTTCTTGAACAGAGTATTTCATCTGTCATAGCACTTATCCAATTATCTCATTCATCACTTGCTATAGTTTCTTGATAAGTAGTAGGATCTCCTTGACTGATGTTAAAAGCATAATCAACTTCGTCTTGGTCAATCAAACCCAAACTTGTTAGGTCACTTCTTGTTTCGAATGGGTTTGCAAGTGCCATGCATCTCTAGAATGGAGGTAAAATGTGGGTTGGAATTTGAACCCCTTGGGATGTTTGAGCGAATTAGAGTGTCTGCAATATGCCTTGTTTCTTGCTCTACCTGATTCCTACCTGGTGATGATGTTGATGCTCTTCTTCTTCCTCAGAATTATCAGATTTGAATCCTTGCTCAATTGGCTCCACCTGAGCTTCATCTTCCACTGGTCTTATGAATGGAATTCTTGTTGCTTCTTCATCATCATTCTTCTTCTCTCCAATGCTCTTGACTTTGTTGAGAGGCATCGTTTCTGCACTCCTAATCAAGTAACTTGGATGATTAACCGCCTCTGCCCAAAAACTATCATCCAATCCTGCATGAAATCTCATGCTTCTCTTTCCACCAAAATTCTATTCATTCTCTCAGCAACTTCGTTTTGTTCGATCTCAGAAACTTTGTTTTGTTAGAGATTCTTTTTTACTATGACGTGCCTCTTGATGCCTTTCTGCTTACAATTATCAACAAACTCCTTGCTTGCATACTCACCTCCATTGTCGCTTCTCATGTACTTGATCATTCTTCCAATCTGATTCTCAGTTTCTGTCTTCCATTCCGAGAACTTTGCAAAAACCTCGGATTTCTCTTTCATAAATAAACCCAAATTTTCTAGGAAAATCATCTATAAAAGTAACAAAATACCTAGATCCACCATAGGATTTAGTTGGCACAAAACCCAAACATCTAAGTGAATACAGTTGAGTTGCTCCTTGCTTATTTACACTGGTACTTGCGAACAATACCTTTCTTTGCTTCTTGAGAACGCAATTCACAAAAATCCAGCTTGCAATTCGACATCCCTTCTTGCAACCTTCTTTTATTTTTTTTTCTTGGATTTCGACCAATCCTTGTTGACATTCTTTTCTTCCTTCGTCTTTGCCTGCCCCCTCCCCTTTCCTTTGGCATAAAGGCCTTGAGAGCTTTCAGTTATATCATCTAGTTTAGCATATCACTGAAGAGCTTGAATTACGTCCTCAAGCTGTAGGGACTCCTCTCCAAACATTAAAGTTATTCGAAAGTGCTTGAAAGAAGAGGGTAGAGACCTTAGCAAGATGATAGCCATATCATCTTTGTCGGTTTCTTCGACATCCTTCTTCCAGTCGAAGCCCAAATAATTCATCCTTGAGAAATAGTTTATTGGACATGGTTTTGTCAACTTCTCCAACTTTCTCATGCTTTCGTACCAGTTATCGTTTCTGTCAAGTGGGACCTGCATAATTTTGTGAGATGAATCTCAACGGAACTGTTCGCCTTCTTGAGAAGCTTGGTCTATGTCGGTTTTGTCATGGCCTTTGGCTTCTCACCAAAGGGTACATCATCCAACTCTTGCTGTATCAATACGTTCTTCATCATCCCTTGCTAGTCTATGAAGTCATCCTTGCCATCGCATAGCATCTTGAACCAAGCTCTTGATATTCGTTGTTATTTTGACTCCCCTCCAGATTTTGTTCTTTGACATCCGACAATAGACTAAACTTAACAAATAGACATAACTAGAAACATACAAGATTTATCCTGGTTATGCAGCTTTTGTCTACGTCCAGTTGTGAATTCTCTGGGTAGAGAAACCACGACTTATTTGATTAATAAAGTATTTTGCAAACCCTAGAACTAACCCCTATCTTCTCTCGGCTGTCTCTGTTTTCTGCTAGCTTTTCAGCCCTTATCGCACCCTGTTTATAAGTATAAGGTGCGGTTTACACTCCTATAATCTAATTAGGTATCCTAATCTATTTGGGATAGGAAAGCACACTTGCATTCCTATTCTATTTCTGCTTTTAGGATTCCTAAAATAATTGTACAAGAAAACTTATTCTTTCTTAATCCTTGTAGGAAAAGAATCTGATCACCTTTAGCTTTCCTAATACAATCCTAAGCAAAAGAGGACACCTAACAAAAGACAAACCAAATCCTAACACTCTGGTCCCTTATTGATCTTGAATCCCATCATTTTAAAGTAACAAAGGAGCTTTAAATTAATAGACTGAATTTTCATATTTGCAACACCTTTTGACATTTAATGATGCATATGCACTATCATACGCAAAAATATTTGTACTGAATGCAGTCACAAGATTTAATAGAAGTAAAATAACCAACTAAATCAAGGATGATAAGAACCTGGATATTATTTATCAAGATCTGGGGATCCTTCACAGATTCTAGAGTTTGTGTAATTTTCTTTTCATCTGCATGATTAAGGGGCTCAATACTACTAGGCTTAAGCACTTCAGTGAGGCAATCCCATAGTTTTGGAAGCTTATCAAATAATGAAGCACCAAACTTCACACAAAGATGCCTCAAGGCAAGTTCAGAGCCTCGTCTGCTAATAAAGCCTTCAACCTTTGAGCGGTCTTCGTTACCAGCCAGAATGACCTTTGATTTCTGCTTACCAGTATTTGTCCCAAAAGATAGGAGATCTTGGTCATCAATAATATCTATGGAACAGATGACTGCAGCTTGAGGTGTTTCTCTAGGATCCACGCATGTTAAATTACATATATTCTTAATTAACTTATCATTTGGGCTTCGGCTACGTGAAATACAATGAGAAATAAGCTCTGCAAGTGCCTCAGCTGCCTTCTCTTGTAGTATTTCCTCCTTCCAAAGAGATTTAAGACATATCAGATTAAATAACTAAGCAACCATAGAATTAAGAAAACAATTATACATAGGAGGTTACCTGTTCTCTTTTGATAGAAGCCATCAAAGGCAAAATAATTGGATTTAGTCGTTCAGGAAGCTCTGACATCCAAACAACAGAAGCAGCAACAAGAGAAGAGACAGTAACATGCAGATTGCTCTGCAGATTGTTACAGAATGTAACAGTGAGCAAAAGGTAACCACTCAAATATAATTAACAATAAGCAAAAGGTAAACACTCTAATATAATTATAGAATTGGGGAAAAGCTAATACAAAACCCTTAATAAAAATGAAAACCGTCGGACACTGTTCCAATAATTCCATTAAAACAAAGAGGATGTATCCTTCTGCCTAGCACTTAAAGAAGCATATCAAGAATATGCAATTATGTTCCACAATTACCTGAACACATTTTAAATATCCACAAGTTGTCAGAAGTCGTTGTTTTGCTGACCCTATATCATCAACAATGTGCCTTTCCAAAGAATCATTTCCCCCAATATCGTTACACAACATTGGAAGTTTCGATGCAAAATTAATTGCATTGTCCACGTTCAACCTTTCCAAGTCAATTTTGGTAGTAGACAACAAACTCTGAAACATACCCGATGATTGAATAGCATTTAACAACTGACTAGCCTCACAACGCATCTTACTATACGTTCTTGAAAGCTCGGCATAAGGAAGACATGGATCGTTTGTAGGGAAAGCAGGTTCAGAGCATGCCAAGAAATCCAACATCAAATGTTTGAGATGGTTCAGAAAACCCGGCATAACTCTAGCGTTTTCAAACACATCTGCACTTTTAATCTCTTTGAACCAAGAAAGAAGAACCATAGATGCCACCTGATTGCATTTGAGTAATGATTAAATATACCAATACTAAAAGAGGAAGGGGATGATGGTGGAAACTTGCATTTGAAATCAAATGGTACCTGCCGCTGGACACCAGATAAAGAGGTAAATGCTTTAATCAGTGGATCGATTACATACTGCATTGAACCTTCGTGCAATCTAGAAGCAAAAACTCCCAATGCTGCTGCAGTAACCACTCTGGTATGCGTAACTGACATTTCAACATCCGCACCAACAACTATCTGAACATTATTGGTTGAAGCATCTCCACCTTTTTCCTCTGGAATGGATCCCTTCGAAGATTCCAACCCAATGTTTCTACAAGACTCATTTTCAAGCTTCACAGCTCTCATTTTAGCTGCTGCTTTAAAATGACTCTTTCGCGGGAGAGCAACAGGCCAAAACATTTTTGTAGAATCTAATGCTGAACCATACGAAGTAGTTGCAAGTTCTATCCAAGAGGACATATATAACCTTGCAGCAATTTCCAAGTCACCTAATGGACACTGGTATAACCAGGGGGGGAGAGAGAGAGAGAGTTAGAATGAGCACAAATTTTTGCAAATAAGGATCAGTAAAATGTTACAAAAAGCAAGAAACGGCAAGCAAGAGCAAAAGGCATAAAATCAAGAAAATGGAAGCACGTGGTGTGTCAATTGCATACATAAATGTAGAAATGTGGAAAACAATATCCAGGTAAAAGTAAAAAAGACATCCATAAGAGGTTTAGATGATTTGTGCCTCCAAATAAAAGTCCCACACAGTCACGTTAATGTGAGAGCAGGTCACATTTTCATATCCTTTTGTTAACAAAAAAAAAAAAAAACGAGAAGCAGAAAAATACATCTTCAACAAGGGGAAATAAACAAAAGTACAATGAAAACTATTCATTATCACAAAGTAAAAAACCTGAACAAGGAGCCTCCAAACTCTCTCTGAAAGTTTCAAAATTTCATCATTTGATTCAAGCAGTAAATTCTGAAAAACAATCCGAAGGGTATCACCCAAAATAAAAGATGGCCAAAATGAAGTACTCGAAGACTCAGAGATGCTCCTTTTGTATCCTGCTTCAAGTAGTCGTTCCTGCAAATGAAAATGCAAAGTAGAGAATTAACTGTAAATAAACATATTACAGGCATGCAAACAAATAATTACGCATACTTAAGAACATCTGAACCCTGATGAACAAGTAAGCATTTTATAAATGTCACACACGGATTAGTACCAATAAAACATTTACTTGTTTAAACACAAGAAAATATAACATTAGATAGATGGTAATGGCAAAATCACGTCACTTGTGGTGGGACAACAGGAATAATCTGGCTTTGGTAATAAAGCTAGTGTTAGCTATGCTCACTAATATACCAGACCATAAGTCAAAGCAAGTCACATTATGGTCAATAGGGATTGGCAGTGTCTTGCTAGATCTGATCAGCTTCTCATTATTTGTAATGGTTGTCTTGTTGTCCAATGAACATAATTAACAGTCAAAATGTGGTGTGCACACCAGGAAATCTGGTATTTTAAATAGTTACAACACTCGCAACGCCAGTAGGGGCGCCTTTGCTAAAGACAAGAGGGTGAAACTGCCTTGATTTATGCATTGAATCATAAGCATGCTTTCATAACTTGGGGACATTAACAGATTTTGTGTTTTGGGCTTTTTTATTGCTTGCTCTAATCTAAATAAAACTTAAATCCCTCCTTGTACGCTTTTATATGAAACAAAACACTTGTATTGACAAAAGACAAAATAGTCTAAAGACTTTCATAGAAAATTTATATATATATTTTTAAATGGTACAAAATTGTATAACAAAACTACAACAGACCAAGAGAAGAGAAGTTTACCAAAGTGCGGATAGCTGAATAACGAACTGATGTGATACTATGCCTCATAAAGGGCCACAACCGTGGTGCAAGTGTTGATAACATGAAAGGATTATCATGCGAAATTAATCCTTCTCCAGTATCATCAATGCTACCCAATTCATTTAAATCAAACTCTTTCGATGTCAAATCCTCAAAAATCCAAGGAATCATGTCTTCCTGGGAATATATTTCCGCCAACAGATTCATTACGCTGCAACAACAACATCCACGATTGATCTAACGAGTAAGGACTAATATACCTATGACAAAAGTTGGTTGTAAGCGTGTGATATGTCTTAGGCGGATAAGAAATGTGCCAATAAGAATCTCTCATCAATTACAGTAAATACAACTGATTATTAAGTTTTCTATTGACCAGTATCTGCCCACACACAAAGTGCATGTGGATTTTTTACTAACTAGTATCTGCCCACACACAAAGTGCCTGTGGATTTTTTACTTTTTTATTTAAAATTCAAGGAGAGAGGAAGAGAGTGAGAGGGAACGTGAGAGTCGGGGGAGAGGGAGAGAGGTTTTTTTAAAAAAATAAAAATAAAAATTAGAGATGATAAAATCATATGTAGGTGAGGCTTAAACAAAAAATAGCAAAATTTTGTTTTGTGAAGTTACACTATTGTCCTTAACTTTTGTGTTGTTGTGATTGAAGACAAAAATGTCTTTTCACCCTCTTTTGTTTGACGAAAGAGGGTTTCATTAATATGTAGTTTAGATAATTGAGAAGCACAAAAAATATGGACGAGAAGTCTGAAATCCTAGATGCATATACAAACTGAAGAAGACAACAAACTAAATGACAAGAAGTCTCTGAAATCCTAGATGCATATACAAACCGAAGAAGACAAACTAAATTCAAGTCATACTCACCCCATATCAAGATGAATTGTGTATAAAGGTTCATCTTTATTTTTTTTCACATAATTTATATCACACCATATCATTTAGGAAAATTGCCGTATGTAACACCAGATTGCAAAGTTTTTCCAAAAACACTGTCTTTTTAAAGTCCATGCACAAATACCACCAATAAAGACATTTATATCAACCTCCGTTCTCCCATTTCTCTCCAATTTTCCAAATCTTCCTCCTACCCCATCCTTTCTCTCCTCTTTGTTCAGTGAAGTGAATACGCACAAGACTTTCCTTATGTGTGTGCAACACATAAATTATCTAGTCAGGCGTATTACCTTAAGAAGACCATGAAGGATATATTAATAGAAAACAAAAAGGCTAATTGACTACAAAATAATCAACAAACAAGAGTACCTGCTAGTGGATGGACTTAAATCATCCAAATCAAGTAATATATCCCATAGTAGCATCACTATAGAATGCAAAGTTTCACCCTTTAAAGCAACAATAGCAGCTGAGGTAGGTATCAAAGCATCTGCAGCTACTGCTCGAACATCATCATCGGGGTCCTCCAGGCCAGCTTTACATGCAGGCAGGACACGGTCAAGAAAATTATGAAGCATCTCCTGGTGCCATAAAAAGAAACGATTGTATAAACAAAGAGGATGGTCCAGAAGACCAAACCAGGAAACAGAAAACAAACATAACTAGAAAGCAAAAACATAGAAAACACCCAGTACAAACATACACAATAAAGTCATCAGAGAAAAGCTGCTTTCCAGTCTAGCCTAAGCATAAAAAGAATCACAGTAACTATAAAATGTGATTGACAAGAATCAATAATTGCATGGATATTTCACTTTGGTTGTTGGATACTATACTTTGTCGGATACTCGTCCGATACGTATCATGGTCAACGGATACGACTTTGACTTGATGGATACACGTATCCCATATTTGGGATACACAAATCATGCTTTTAGGATACTTTTACACTTTCAAATAAGAAATTAAAAGGAAAAAATTAATGAGACGGAGCTTTATTTGAAATCTGATGTATATGAAGAGCTAGCCTCTAATTGAAACTATGAATACAACTCTCACACTTCTTCTATATATATCAAGGGAATTATATTTCCAACTTTTCTTCTCCAACAAATCAAATGAAATTGAATTTGGACGATGAAATCGAATTCTTGTGTTATCAAAATATGTTCTAAATTTTTTTTTTTTGTACATTATAATATCTATTGCATATTGTATCCTACTTTTAGAGATCTTTCGTATTGCCATGCCGTATCCTATCGCCATATCCGTATCCATGTCCGTGCTTCATGGACAAGAAGTTTAAAATGCAAGAAGAAACAACCAAACCAAAAGAGAGACGCTTATTCACAGATAAAGCAGCGTATGCAGACTTTGTAAAAGCCACTGAGAAGCATCTCAAGAAAATCTCAGCAGGATTTTTTAAGGGCTGGGTCAGGTGATGAGTGTAGATTTTTCTTCACGAATCACGACTAAAGTAAAAAGGAAACGGGTATAGCATAACTCTCCCTCAATCCTCTTGAGGCACTCAACCTGCCCATAATCACCGAGAAGTTAACCAAACTCAAGCAACAACTAATCCATTTTCTCCATCTTCTACCAAACCCTATTCATTTCAGACACATGATGTCAAAAGGCCAATCAACATGATCGTAAGTTTTATCAAACTTTATTCTAATACATATCCTTCCTATCATCCAAATTCCTGAATCACCTCAATAGGGGTCGTGAAGCTTCATCAAAAATTGTTTTCCAGTGAGGATAAACTGAAGCCAACACTTTTAGGTATGGATGGGATCAACAACTCATGAACAGAAAGCAGCTGGTTGAAAAGGCCCATTAAGGAGGAGGTTAAGAAAGAAATTTGATTTTAATGCCACAAAGATAAAAACCTGGTTGTAGATGGTTTTCCATAAGCAGCGTTTCAGCAATGTTGGGATATCATGAAACTGGATTTCACGATAGTATTACAGAGGTCTACATCAATAGCCAACATATCTCATTTATAACAATAATTTAGGTTCCTTGAGGATAAATGACTATCAGCCCATCAGTCTAGTTTCAAGCTTGTACAAAGTTCTAGCCATAGTTCTGCCAAAACAACCAACCTAGAGAGGACCCGGAGGAGATTCTGGTACAGGGTTACCTTTGCAAGAATTTTTGTGAGAGGTTGGGAAACTTTAGATGCAGTGTTGGTGGGTTGCAACTTTTGTAGACTTCTGGTCAAAATTGATTGTACTCCTCCCCTTTGTTTTTGGGACAAGAAACAGAACTTTTATCAACAACAGAAGGATTTACAGCAAAGGGAAAGAAACTCACCATCTAAAATACTAGCCAAAACCTCTCAAGGACTAATTTACGAAAATCAAAATCTGAACCTGAACTCATTTTAAGCCGCTAACGCATCCATCGATGTAGAAGAATGAGAATAGTCCTCATTCAACACTTAAGCCCAAAGATTCTCTATTACGCTCCACCAAATGTTCAACAAACTGCCAACACCAGACTGCCCCCACAAAGTTTTAGCTTTCTTCCCCCTACCTAGAACCTCAAACTTGGTGCTTCGAATAAGAACAACACTGTATCGAAAAACTTCCTTAAACAACTAGCTCTAACTTCCTTAAACAACTTCCACCACAGCTGTATTGAATCAGAACAAAGTAGTGATTGACGCTCTCCTCTGCTGGTTTACCGAGACAACACCACTGTCGCTTTTGAATTTGATCACAAGTATTGACCTTCCCAATAGCCACTAACCACGCAAGGACTTCAACTTTTGGAGCTCCTCTCCAGTTTTTAATATTGTGCTTACTCCTTTTATTAATACATATATTCTATTTCTTACCAAGGAAAAAAAATTTCCTTAAACATAGACATAGAATACTGTTAGAAACTGTGGATCAAATA
>JAOTRO020000013.1:1361665-1376682 GCA_028566515.2 Pyracantha coccinea | reverse complement strand
AAAAATTTAATAACTTAAAAAAAAAAAGTTTCTCACTACTTATATACAAACATGTGATGTACCACCCGTGTTCCGGTCACAATAAAAAATTTCTCGTACCTTAAAGGGTAGCCTTACCAAGTATTCTATCATTTACATAAAAAAGTAATGGTATGGAAACTAAATTTTGAGACAAATTTGGAAACTAAATGATGTGTCACAAATACGAATGTGCACGTTTATCAACGCTTAAGTAATAAACCAATCTTCTACTTTCATGCCATTTAATTTTCAACATTTTATCTATAAATTTAGACTCCCTAACATTACCTCAATAATTTTATGTATTCATGATTCTATGATCATTAAATATTAAAAATGAAAAAATGAAGTAAAAAGGTCTTGGGAGAGGAGCTAGCATATACTATATATCATCCACATCCATGATCCATATATATATATATATATATATATATATATATTATTGTTTTTACCACCGAATTGGAATATGAAAGGCATGAGTAAAGATCGAAAGAGGAGGAAAAAGAGGACATATTCAAATGAGATTAGTATCAATATTCCATGCACCATGCTGCAATTGCATGCAACTTTCTTTTTGGTTTCAAAAGTTGCATAATTGCCGTGAAATTGAGTGCATTCAGAGAGAGAGAGGGGAGGGGAATATCTAATAAAAAGATGAAACATTCATGTTAAAAGAATATAATATTTTGCCTCTAAGGAAAACGAATATCTTCGTTCCAATTCTACGTCTCTAAATTAAGGGAACAAAACCCACAAAGCTTAAAGGAAGTTGGAAAACCATTACCACTCCAAAAGAATAATAAAGGAGCCTCAAAGAGATGAGAATCTTCTTCTGCTACTCACTTTAATGAAGTGGGTTGGAAGGTAAGAAGATTCTTATAAAAATTAGGGAAATTTTTTAGGGTTCTGAACCTCCATAACAATTAATCCCGATTCGTCTTTGAATGAAATGAATATATATTTAAGGGAGATTTGCACCAACAAAAATATATTTGAGGGCTGTAGCAAAAAATTAAATAAAATAATTGGATAAGATCTAGAAGTAACCCCCTTGATATATATGGAGCTTGTAACTTTGACACAGGCAATCACATGAATGGATATGTAAGGACTCCAATTACCTAGCTATTTTAATTAGCAACGTTCTACAGTACTCTAGAATATTATTGTATTTGCACCCTAAATTTTAAATTCTTAATTCAACTGTGTATATGTTTTAATATAAGGATGTCTGAAAAAGAATTTATCACTCAACCGCTGATAATGGATTACAACTTGTGAAAAAATGGTATTCTAACCTTTTAAGTACGAGTGAAAAACAGAGAGAAACCACTAAACCCTCAAGATTAATGCATTGTACATCATTGGGTGATGTTATCCATACCTCTCACACATCCTCTCAATTTTTGGTTGTCGGAACGAAAGAATTGAAAAAGATCAATGGACAAAAATTAATAAAATAGTGTGGAAGGTAAAAATGAGTGTGTGAATAGCACTTTATTCATCATAACGCATACCAATAAAGAATACTAATATATATATATATGTATGTTATTTCATAAGAGTAATCTAGCTAAGTTTCTAATTAATAAAAAAAATTACTTACTGATTGAGTCGCTTCACCTCACAGGTCACAACAAGCTTTTATCAGTATTGATACTGCATATAATGCATGCCCTTTCTAGGCTTTCTTCAATCCATCATATGAACTTTGTACTCTATTCAATTAGCTTTTTTATCATCAATAATCTGGCTGCTGCATGGCTTGGCATGCAACTGAAAAAATGAAAAATGGTCAGTCCAAATGCAGGTCCATGAATTATCAGGCAAAGACCTAATCTAGCAATAAGAGAGGCAGATACCTTGTCCACTATAAAATGATCATAGTTGGGGGGAGAGACAGAAAGAGAGAGAGAGAGGACTTAATAGAGCATTGCATCGAATTCTCTTTTATCTGTTACAAAGACAAAAATAGATAGAGAGGTGCAAATAATGATGGTTGGTCGCTTTCTAAAATCAGTCTTCATGTACAAGCCTCCAAGCCTAACCTTTTCTGCAGATTCTATCTCTCTCTCTCTCTCTCTGTTAATTTCTTTGTTTTGTTTTTGTTTAGGGTTTTCCAAAGGAAAGCAAAGCAAATGAAAGGAAAGGAAAAAAAAAAGGAAAAGAAAGAGATTCTCCTGGTAACACCTGTCATGATATTCCCCCATATCGTCTCCTCTGAATATCCCTTTTGTCTGGCGCAAAAATAATGGAATATTCCCCCATGCTCTTTTTCTTTCCTGTTTTACGATTAAAATTGCTTTGCATTACCCTATTGCGTAGGATACAGAAAACGAGGTGGTAAAGCACTGCCCCAATCGGCCCTTTGCTGAAATCCATGTAATGCTTTGCGTTTTCGTAGTCTCTGTTGTAAGTTGTTAAGTTGTCCACATACCCTACAGCGCAACTTGTAGCTTGAAATTGATTGATATCTGGGTTGAAGTTGGACTAAATCTCAGAAACTGATGAGACTCCTCAATTGGTCTCATGTCTTATTCACAATCTATCGTACAGTAAACATCTATCAGATGAGCGGTTCATTTTTATGCACATAACAAGTATTTGTTGAATGAATAACGTCATTAAAATTTTACTTCGGTTGCAAGAAAAAACCTCTCTTAAATTGTCCATTATGATTGTACTTATAACTACATAGATTATAAATAAATATGTAGTTGGAAAGGTGCGGGCGGGGCAACGTTTTCTCTATGCATGCATAATCTTACTGATCAAGGGCTATTATTATCTCCTGATGAAGAAATTGATTTTTACTAAACTTGTTTAAAATTTCTTTAACATGAATTCTTAATTCCTCTATCATCTTTAAAACCTCTTCAATTATAGATAATATATAGTTGGCATATATACCGGTTCTTTAATGGGTTTCACATGGGCAAAAAAGGTTGATCCCACAAATAGCCTATCTTATATTTTTCACTAGCCTTTGGAATTAACTTTACTGTGAAAAAACAAAACCCTAGTTGTTACCAGTTCAGGACCACTATTTTTTCACGGAAATTCCTACCAACTCCAAGGCTGAATTTTTATTTGGGAACTTTAACGAAAAGCTCCTGGTACTGTTCACTTTAATGAAAAACCACATTTTTACACTAAAAAGTCAATCCTGGTACTATTCACTTTACCCTTTATTTTGCCCTTATCGTTAAAACTCAGTTTTCAAGCCCTTTTCATTAGTTTTCCTTAAAAAGAATCATAGAAACTATAAAATGTGATTGACGAGAATCATAAAATGCAAGAAGAAACAACCAAACCAAAAAGAGAGACGCTTATTCACAGATAAGCCTACGCATTGTGTTAAATCCACTCAGAAGCTCCTCAAGAAAATCTCAGCAGGAGGGCTGGGTCAGGTGAGGAGGATAGATTTTGCTTCACGAGTAAAGTAAAAAAGGAAACGGGTACATCATATCTCTCCCTCGATCCTCTTGAGGCACTCAACCTACCAATAATCACTGAGAAGTTAACCAAACTCAAGCAACAACTAATCATCTTCTACCAAACCCTATTCATTTCAAACGCATGATGTACAAAGGCCAATCAACATGGCCGTAAATTTTATCAAAGTTGATTCTAAAGACATATCCTTCCTTCTTAGCATCCACAATTCCTCAATCACCTCAATGGACGTGGTGAAGCTTCATCCAAACTTGTTTTCCAATGAGGATAAACTGAAGCCAACACTTTTAGGTATGGTGGGAGTCCAACTCGCGAACAGAAAGCAGCTGGTTGAAAAGCCCATTAAGGAGGAGTTTAAGAAAAAATTTGTTTTTAATGAAACAAAGACAAAAACATGGTTGTAGATGGTTTTCCATAAGCAGCATTTCAGCAATGTTGGGCAATTATGAAACTGGACTTCATGATCGTATTACAGAGGTCTACACCCCATTTCGGCCAAGTTGGTGCGAAACTGGAAAAAAGAAGCGGTTTTTCGCACAGCTTGCTCATAGTGCAGGGGGGTCGATTCTGCGAAAGATAGGATCAGTAAATGGAAATTCACTGAATTGAATTTCCTTCCATCCGCTCTTCCCAAAGTGAGCAAATTGCTCGTAGAGATCCGCAGGGGCTCGTAGTGTAATTGATTGAAACGTACTGCTCATAACAGTTATATTATGGGTTCGAGCCCTACTAAGCCTACCACCCCCTTCTCTACACCCGATACAAGGCAGTCAAAGTCCTCACCACCCTGCAGATCTCAATCTAGTGACAGCACCTGGAACCGCACACCATCCACTGCCCTTTCTATAACAAAAATTTGGGTTCCTTGAGAAACTTTAGATGCACTGTTGGTGGGTTGCAACTTTTGTGGACTGCTAGTCAAATTTGATTGTGCTCCTCCCCATTGTTTATTTTTTATTTTTGACAAGAAACAGAGCTTTTATTAACAACAAGAGTAGTTACATCAAACGGATAAGAAATTCACCATCTAAAATACTAGCCGAAACCTCTCAAGGACTAATTTACAAAAATCAAAACTGAACCCAAACTCAATTATAGCTGCAAGCACATCCATCGATATAGAAGAATGAGAATAGTCCTCATTCGTCACTTAAGGCCCACAGAGCTGCCCAACATGTAACTCTATCCCATAGTTCATCTACTCCCACTCCCTTATTGTCCTCAAAGATTCTTCTATTACGCTCCAACCAAATGTTCCAACAAACTACCAACACCAAACTGCCCCCACAAAGTTTTAGCTTTCTTCCCCCTACCTAGATTCTAGAGCCTCCAACTTGGTGCTTAGAAGCTCAAAGCAGCCCCTTGGAATAACCCAGCTAGCTCTAAATTCCTTAAACTTCCAACCACAGCTTTGCTGTATGGAATAAGAACAAAGTAGAAAAACAAGATTGACGCTCTCCTCCGATGATTTACACAGACAACACCACCGTCGCTTTTGTATTTGATCACAAGTATTGACCTTCCCAATAGCCACTAACCACGCACGGACTTCAATTTTTGGAGCCCTCCCCATTTTTTATATTTTGCTTACTACTTTTATTAATACATATATTCTATTTCTTACCAAAGAAAAAAAACAATTCCTTAAACATACCCATAGAATACTGTTAGAAACTGTGGATCAAATATAATTGCCCCACATTGAATGAATGTCCATATTACAGTGTATTAAGTGGAAGCTCTTCAATAAAAAAAAGTGGAGCCCTCCCCAAATTTCACCAAGATGTTTTGAGATAAAACCTCACATCTGGATGGGGCAATGGACTGTAGGTCCATGACACAACCCAAACTTGGACCTAAGCAGGGAAGTAAGGGAACTATTGATGCAACTTGGGAAGGGCCGAAAGAAGTGGTTTGCAAACAAGTGGAACCAGATCCCACAGTTTAGGCTGGGACACTAGGCTCATTATTATCTTTGAGGTGGCGCAGTCATATGGTCAGATGGCTAAACAATGACCCAATAGGCGGAGCAGACTCGAGAAAATCTTAATGGGATGATGATACCTAGGGACCAATCAATCCTCAAGATGGAGTTGCCCGTGAGATTTTCCAGCAAATTGGGATGATGATACCTAGGGATGGACGGTTATGATAATTCAATAGGACTTGAACGAGGAATTGTGATTTGATCCAAGGTCGAGAATGTAAGGAATGGTGTATTAAATAAAATTGTCCCATATTAGAGAAGTGAATGTCCATACTGGGGTATATTAAGAATGAGGTCTTCCTAATATACATCGAGGACTTTTGAGATAAAATTTCAGATAGATGGGTCCATAAAGCCTGACCCGACCAAATAATGGACTTAGGTGGTAAAGTTAGGGATAATAACGATGCAAACCAAGGGAGCAGCCACCAATAGACACTGCAACCCATCTTTCCTTTTAGAGTAATGGAAATTATACCAGTTGATCTGTCCATACCTCACACTAAAATACATTAAAATAAACCTATGGCTCATTATCAGTAAATTAGAACAAACACCATGACAACAATAAGTGTTATAAACAAACACTTAAAAGGGCTAAATTGGAGGGGTCAAAAACCCCTTGGCTATCCACTTACCATGTTCTAATTGATTATTACTTGTGAACTTCCCTTGGTGCCCTTCTCTCATCGCAAAATCAGCAGGCTGTTTTCTAAAGTTTGAGTTTGAAGTGTGAGTGTAATGTTATCAAGGGCTTACATGTGAGAAACCCTTTATTTATTTGCATGTCATTTCTTTAAGGAAATTTAAAAGGATGCAAAAAATACATCAAGAAAAAGAATCTATAGATTCCATATAGATCCTGTTTGTGTATTCATTTACAGATCGAAAAGAAATGTTCAAACATCCAAATATTACTTAATATCTCAACTTCTAAATACCTGAAGTACAAAGAACCACCACAAAAACTATTATCCGCATCATAAAACTTTGAGCTCTATATTATGGAAAATAGTAAAAAAAAAAAAAAAACACATGACACATCAAACAACACATTGTTTCTTTTAGTAATGTCCAAAATATGCATGGTAATCTAGCAAATCGCAAATTATCTCAAAACACTGCAAACAGAAACAAATACTTACCTGCCGCACGGCAACTAGATACTTAATACCCAATAGGCTTCCATGACGAATTTCCCATTCTGGTCTACACTGAACAAATCAAAATATCAGAAGCATAAATACCACAAAACCAGTAATAACAACTAAGTGGAACCAATATACAGCACTAAAAGCATGGCAATGCCATAGCTGACATTTACCTGCATCTTCAGCAAGATGTTCAGTGTTTCATGAACTAAAGTGGGATGCATGTATTTGAACACAACACCCAATGCTTGAGCACAGGTTTCACGTACTGGAGCAACTACCTGATCAGAGACATAATCTCCAAAACTGTACCCATAATAAACAGAAAAAATAATTATTTTATCATATGGAGATGCATGGAGTTTCATACTAACATCCACATAATTTAGAACTAAGCAAATTAATAAATTAGCATGCCTACTTTTTGTTTTTTTAATTCTTTTGGATAAAAGGCAGACTTGACTAAAAAGAAAAAAAAAGTCATACCGGTCTAGTGACAAGACACACAAGAAACGAATTGCACAATCTTGAAGAAATTCACAATTTTTAAGCCATGAATGCCTAGCCAGTTTAACCAAGTTCATCATATCACTATTTTCAGAGAGCCTTTTCAGCACATCCATTTTCTGAAAGGATTCCTTATTGTCAGACTGGGCCTCTAACTCAGTTGCCTGAGCTGGTTGCTCACATGGCTCCACCTTAACAGAGCTAACATGAAGTTGACCATTAACCTGCCCAGAAGGCGACTTACAACCGCTGTCTTCTACCTGTATACTGACATCAAAATCCCCACTCTTGCTGGCAGAGACCATAGTATCCATAAATGGAGATGTAACATCTTCAAACTTTGGTTTTTTCAGTTCTGGTTCAGATTCATCAATAGGAACTCGCATATTCAAATCAATCTCTCTGTCTCTCTTCATTGTAGATGACGTGCATTTATTTTCTAATTCCACAAACATTGCACCCTCCAGGCTCAAGTCAGGCATAAATACTCCAGCAGAAACACCTTGATGGGTTAAAATTTCTCTCAAAGCCATCACGCTACCATGGCGTACCTCCCAAACTTGGAAAACAAAAAATTAAAAACAATATTGTAAGACTAAATATCACTTAAAAGCAATTATAAAAGCATATTATCAATATATATATAGATACATATATACACATAGATAGATAAAGAAAAACAGGACAGCCACTTAAAGGCTACACTGAGAAGGCAGCCTAAGCCCTGCTAGAAATAAAAATAATGGAAGCCAACCTGGATCAAACATATCTAGGATTAGTTCCTCAACGAAGCTATGAAAAGGCCACCGCCCTTCTCCATCATTTTCAACTTTTTCTTTGTGATTATCAAGGTCCAAAAATTCCTGCATAGCTAATAAACATTAAATGCAGAAACTTATTCCCCACAAAGGACGAAACTAGTGAGAAGGAAGAAACCAAATTAATTCTGCAACAGAACAATAGGAAATTTACACCTGAATATCATAAGATGTGAAACCTCTTAAAACAATAGCACATGCGAAAATGAATAATTCAATAGCATGTAGAGATCAGCCTGTAAAATCTAGTGAAACCTAGTATCAAATCCCAAACAAACCAGTGCATCAATATCCTAGCTAGTAGACGAGTAAACCTTCAAGTTGAAAACTTTTGAGCTATCATAAGTTCATAACCAAATTATTCCTATACAAATGTCATTTAAATCATTGATGAACTACGATAATACAGAATTAACTAATTATATTTCCTTGTTTCTTCGCCCCTATAATCATCCCCTTCATGATCCTTATCTCCCCTTAACAAGGCTTAATTATATATAAAAAACTTAAATGATAATTCAAGCAACCTTCTCATGAAAACTGCATGCAAAATTTATCCAACAAATACAGCGTGTCCCTCAATTGCCTACACTTGAAGTTTACTCCACAAACTTTTTTAATGACACTCCTTCAAAATATATATTATTCAACACTTCATATTTTATTACAACCAATTAAGAAGCGTTTGTATGAAATGGCATACAACATTCACATCAGCTAGCACCAAAAAAAATAATAATAATAATCAGTAGGCAACCTAGTACCTTATTAGTCCCGAGTGAGTCAGGACATACCCCCTTTGGTATCTTTTGAGCACATGACACCTCCATATCCCCATCCTCAGACCAACCTTTTGACTGGTCTTTCGAAGTGATTTTTGCTTTTCGTTTTAAAAGATTCAGTTCCCTGGGACTTGGCCTTTCTGATAAGACACTAGGAACCATATTTGCAACTAATTGCTGAATATTATGTGATGTAGAAACTCTTGGATATGTCCCGTTCCCATACGAGTTGTGTGAAATAAGGTCTTCATCTTTTATCATATCATTCACATCCATGAACTGCTCACATATATCCAAACCTGTATAATAAACAGTGAGACTTCTATTAGATCCAAGAGATTGAATTGCAAGTTAGCACACCATAATTAATAATAAAATGTTCACAATGACTACATTATGAATATAATAAAACACCACTAACTACATATTCTGGTATTTCACAATGGTCTTCCCCCCTTCGTACAGCACTGTGTGGATTAGCAAAACTGTGACTGATCTAACATATCAAGACTTTTGGCTTCATTGTAGCCATCTGTGTCAGTACGATATAGAGAAGAAAGCCAAGGTTTGTAAGTTGGGTTATATCCGGAGATTGTTTGTTCTTTATAATAGATAAGCATAAATTACCAGGAAATAGAAAGAAGTAAGCCAAGGTTTTATGGTATCAGTGATTTTTTGGGCAACATCAATGGAAAGAAATAGGCTGATGTTTGGGGATCTCACAGGCAGCATGAATAAGGAGTTGTGGGATAAAGGCCGTAATGGTCATCATTATGGGCTTCGGTTTCCTGAGTTTAGAGATTGTTCTTTTCCGGATATTTTCCTTAACTGAAAAGCTGCTATTAGTTAGTTTTATGGAGTTCCAAAGAGGTGTTAAGTTTAGGATGATTATGCTCACGTTTCTGCTTTGTTTTACTTTGTGGACATCCAGTCTGCTCTTGTAAGTTTATTGTTTAAGCATTAAGATTTTGCCTCTTTTCAGAAGAGGTAAAAACAGGGACTGGACAGCTGTTGTATGCTAGCTGTATAGTTTATATTGGGTTGAGAGCGAAAAGGCTTGCAACGTATCAGCTTTGCTCACGCGGTGACTTGGGTCATATGGATGGAGATAAACAGAAGGATGTTGAAGATTTTGAGTTGGTTTCATGGAGCTCTGGGACAGGATTCTGTTTCTGGCTATTCTTTGAACTTGTTTCCTCAGAGTTCATGGGAATTTGACTTTCTTTGCTTAGGCTAGAATGGAAGGTGGCTGTCCTATAATGGCTTTTAGGTCTTTTCCCAGCTGCTTGTGTTGGATGTTTTCTTTTTTTTCTGTGAGTTTCAGAGTTAGTTCTCTTGACCCACCTCTTCATTGGTTTTCTTCTCTCTTAATACCATTATCACATGTCAGCGAAAAATAAAACTCCAGATTTTAGCCCGAGATCAAAAAGAACACATTAAGGAAAAAATTTCCACATTAGAAATCATAATCTGGTACATGGTCATAGGCTTGCAGGTGGGATTTGGATGGTAGTTCCGATGGGTGGATGGGTGGGTAGGTGATATTTGGATGGTGGTGTGTGTTTACTAAGACAGAGAAAGGTAGGCCCCACTATGCCATGTGCCAGCCAACAAAAGGCCACATCAAGGCAAAACTCAGCAATAAGGAATAAGAATCATCAGATCTGCAGTTCAGATACCTGTCTCACTGATAGCTAAACTTATCTCAAGTGGATAGCGTCTAGATTTTGTCTTTTTCCATACAATCACTACAGAACATAATGGTTCAAAGAGCCAATCATCTTATCAGTACTAGTAGATTGAATTGAACTTTAAAAATTAACCATTACCCTCTCCCCAACAACCATACACTGTCCATGCTACAAAGACACCAACCTAAAGGGGATTTATCTGTTTTTCCTTTTTGGCCCAGGTATATTATCAGTGCAACAAACTAAACCATTACTAACCTAAACGACATCGAAGTGTTTGTTTCTGTCGAGCCAATTTCTCCCTTGGGTTCTTCATATGATCATTTGCAACATCATACTCCTGTTCCAAAAATGAAAGCATCCATTATAAAGAAGAAATGTCGACTCAAACAAAGCATATTTTTTTGAGTCAGAAAACAAGCATGATCAAAAGGCACACAAAGAAATTAACCAAATTAGGCCATGCTATTGCACAAACAAACATCTGCAATTCAAAAGGCAGGATCCACAATTCTGTTTATCTTTTATAAGAAGCAAAGATATTATTTAAAATCAGAAAAGTGATCCATTCAAGAATTATTAAAATGTGTCAGCCTTTTTATATATCATTTAATTAAGTAATGAAATGAGACAACTTATCTATGCATTTTATGAAGCCATAGGTCATCTAAGAATAGCACAAATCAATGAGCAACATAACTCCTTTTAGAAATTTTGATATGAATAATCATTAAAATAAATTAAATTAAATTGAACAAAAGTAAAAATAAAATATGGAGAGCACTATAACTCCATCTCTGATCTCTTTATTTTATTTAATATATCTTGAGTCTACAATGTTGCACAGATACATAAATAAATAGTTAAAAATGGCTAGACTAGCCTATTAATGTTTCCCACGATTAGCTTGTTGTAAATATGAACAAACATTAACACACACATAAATAATAGAATTGCACCTTGGCATGGACAATTTGAAGAAACTGCCTATTTAAATTACATAATCAAACAGTGAAATTAACACATCTTCCCTCTTTGCCATAAGTGCAATTATGTCAACAAACATAAAATAGACACTGCATTACCTGTCCCCCAGATGCAAACAGAGCACCAAACTCCAAAACCTTTCTGAGATCAAAGCTGTTAAGAAAATTGAAAGTTAGACATGCCTCCAAGAAGACTCGTGTATTCACAGGCACAAATCAAGAGCCAACCAAACAGGAGCACTACAGGTTTATACAATAATGTCGCACCTTCTAAATGACGTGCCAGCAATGTTCGAATCAAAAATAGGGAAAGCAACCATATCTTCAACAGCACCAGATATCCCAGCATCAGACATCTTCGATTTAATACAAGTAAAGAGTTCAATCAAAGAGGTGTGCTTCGCATTCTCAGCAATAGCCCCAACAGCATGAGCGGCAGCAACCCTTGTATCCCAGTTTTTGCTACGAAGATATTGTGAAACCTAATCTCGCAAGTTACATAAGTTAAAGACAGATTTTTTCACAAAAAAGAAATCAATAAATTCAAAATGGAATATGTAAGAAACAAAAATCTAAGCTATAGCAAAAACTGACATAAAACATTGTACGTCAAACAAACCAACCATAGGCTAGAGCATCTATCAACTGTTGTGATTTACGACTCAAAATTAGGATGATGCAGAAATTAGATTTGTGTTACCTATTTCGTTTTGTTAATTATCTATTTGATTAGGACTTGGATTTACTTCGAATTAGGATTATTCTCATTGTAACCTAAGACCTATGCACTATAAAAAGGACCTTAGAGTTAGTTTATTTTGTGTGCCTTACCATGAGTGTAGGGAATTTTCTCTCATTGGGTTTTGGGTGGGGGTTACTGTTGTGAGTCATGAGTGTGTGGCAAATTCTTGGCTCATTCATTTGGCAATTTGGTGAGAATCAATTTGTGAGTTTGAGAGTTAGAGAACAATTTGGGAGAATCTCCTCCGTTTGATTGCTTTGGGCTCTCTACTAGTTTGGTTTAGGGTTTGTATTTTGTGGGATTTGGGTTGTGAGAATTTAAACACTCTTTTGTAATCTCCATTTGTTTAATGAAATTCCTCGCCGTGCTTCGCCCGTGGACATAGGATGCCGAACCACGTTAATCTCTTGTGTTCTTATTTTGAGATTGTTTGTTTCTTCACTTTTGCCTATGACGTCGATATTTGGTACTTTGTTTGAATTCGTTTCCGCTTGCACATAAAAGTACAACATCAACAAAAAACAAAACAAAGAGAAAATAATGCAACACTTAATGGGAAAGGGTTTCATATATTTTTTCTTTCTTTTGAGAGGAAACACAAAAATCATTGGCGGTCAGTTTCAACTCGTAGTTGATTAACCCTGTTTTTTTAGTGTTTCACGCATTTGTAACCCTTAATTAAAGATGGAAGGACAACATGTAGATGCATTATGTTATTGTAAAAGTAAATCAGAATGGTTGGGACAGGTTTTGAGGTTTCATGGTATTTCGTATTCTCTTAGTAGTTCTTGTGCAGTTTGGCATGCCTTTGGGTTAGCTGTCTTTTAAGAAATGTTTCTTTTTCATTTTGGATTCCTGACAATAGAAATGTTACTGTTGAAGTTCATTCTTAATATAAGGCTCTTGGTTAAGTACAGTGAAAATAATTTAACTTTACTTGGTGGTGAATATATAAACAAAATGGGAAGCAAAATTTTCATGTAAGACACTAAACTTGTACATTTGCTGGTTTTCTGGTGTCGTGCTCCATCTATTTGGTATCCAGTGTGTTGTGCGCTCAATAGAGTTATACATTTACCGGTTTGCTCGAAGGGCCAATGTCATCATCATAAGAATTAAAAATTTTGCGTGAAAGGCACAACCAGACATTTGGAGGTATTTGAAATTCACATAATACTGTTAAAAATACTTTTATCTTAGAAATTTATATGAGTGGATGCTACCTCTTAGCAGCCATCACGTTATTCTTTCTTGGATTTCGATTTTTCATTAACATATATCAGACCTTAACAGGTTTCTCCCTATCTTGAATGAAAAAGGAAAAAAGTGAAGCTCTACCTAGCTCTCTAAACACATAAAATGGCAAAAATATTTAAGCTTAGCCACCAGAGAAATGAAGTTGTTGTAATATTGATTTTCGAATAAACCTCAACTTCCTCATTGGTTTAGTTACATTTTCAAGGCAGCAAAGATGCAGATGATATGGTGTGCATGGAGTAACTGCACAAAAGCAATCGTGGAAGTCAGTAATACCATTTTCAACAGAGAGCTCAAGTCTTGAGGATGCGCTTTGGCAATGTCCCCTATCTGCCGAGCAGCTGTAAATCTCGTCGCTTGGGTTGAACCAGCTATCAGGATTGGGTTAAAGAAAATTTCCAATTGAAACCAAAAGATTGGGAGATTGAGGAAAGAGGGTGATTCAATACGTAACCAAACCAAACAACATGCATTCAACAATAATTTGATTTAATTTAATTTAATAGAGCTGAAAATATAAGAAAAGGAAAAGGTTGAAAGGATACTGTCCAAGAGAGTGAGAAGGCGGTGAAGACGAGAGGACTGCTGGGCCATAATTGATCATCCCAACTCTTCTTTTCTCGGTGCCAACAATCTAAGTACTAGTAGTAATAGTAGTAACGCTGTAAACTCTCTTCTTCGCCGTCGCCACCATCTTTTCAACAACTGCGGTCAATGGAACCAGGATATTAATTACGTATAGGCTTTGGACGCGGACAATTGCGTTCCCGACGACCTTGTTTCAGTCCCGACACCAAATGCGTCAGATGTCTTCTGCAAATCAGCACAATTTAAAAAAAAAAATTCAGATAATTTTGAAAAAATTAAGGAAGCCCAAGTGGAAGAGAGCAAAGCAATTGCGAAAAAGCATTAGATCGAGCCAGCAATCAGCACCTGAGATGGAGGCGAAGGGCACGGGCGAGACGACTTAGCTGAACAAGTGCAAGATAAAGGCAGCCTAGTGTCTCCCCTTCCTTCTTCCACGGTGACCTTTTTTTTTAATAATCTGGGGGGTGAACACCCCAAACCTTCCACGGTGGCCTTGGTTTCTTCCCCAACCGCGTTTACGGCGACTGCCTAATGATTTTAATTTTTTTTAATTCTTTATTTTTCTGTTGGCTTAGTAGGCACTAGAGCTCCGAATTTCCTCTTTTCTACTTCTGTTTAAAGATAAATTTCGGTTTCTTTGCCAAAATAAAAAATAAAAAAAAAATAAATTTCGGTTTTCTCTTGGGCTTTTCGGTTGCAGATTCCGAATGGGCTTTGAATTACATGGGGGCCAGATGGGATGAGACCCGGTTAACCAAGGCCTAGTTTGTGTGTTGTCGCCCTGAAAAAGGGTGTATGACTTTTATAGAGGTAGGTTCCGGGTTCGAGGCTCTAATCCCGTGACTCTGTTTTTTATTGTGACTAGGAGAAGATTGAAATACCTTTGTGAGTTATCTTGGGTCTCGAAATGGGTGGATAACTGTGGCTTGCCAATTGTCTCCCTTTTTTTCAAAAAAAATAAAATTGATTAACTCAAACACCTATAATAGGTCAAAAATTTTGAGTTTTATGAGAGAGATTATGATTCTTGA
>JAOTRO020000013.1:1328078-1339378 GCA_028566515.2 Pyracantha coccinea | reverse complement strand
TGTATGTTTATTAAGGATGCATACTTAGTTTGCATGCAGGGATTTGATGCCAGAATATAAGGGAATTTCACCTAATCGTTATGAACTTATATTTGCAAGTAGTTAAAGTCACTAGTTATGATTGAGTTAAGTAAATTCTTGGCAGGAGTATCATGTTTTTCATAGTTGCTTTGTCAATGCTTATGATTTTCACAAAACTTAATGATCTTCGAGATGTATCTCTATCATGCTTTTCATAGTTAGGGAACTTGAGAAGAATAATTTGGTTGCGTCGTTGAGTCCATTCAAAGAACTTAGGAAAATCTAAGAGTTAATTAGTGCTGATACAGTTAATTTGGGGCATTGTCATTCATGGTTTATAGGAAGAATAACTAGAAATCGATTTGTATGCATATGATTCATGTGTGGAGAAGAATCCTTTACCTATCCTTTCATCCGTATTTCATTCACAACTTAATTTACTTGCTGCCATTTACTTTTGTTTTTATTAAATTCGTCCAAAATCTCCCCAGTCATTGTTTTATTGTTAGTTTAACTTAGTTTTCAGTTTTATAAGTTTAATTTGTATTGATTAACATCCCTTCTAATCCCCGGAATATAACGATCCTTACTTACTCGTATTATGATTGCATAATTTATATGGTTTAATTTGTGTGTTGGTTTTTACCGCATCATATATGAGGGCAATTTGACCATCTCAAAGTGTAGAAAAAAAAAATTATATTTTTGTTTGTTTATTGTGCATGGTATGTGCATGCCGCGTGAGTATTAAAAATGAGGAGTGGCAGCGGCATCATCACCCAGCATGTGATGTGACGAATGATGATGAACAATGAGGAGAGGATTACAGCTCCAGTTTGATCGAGTTTCTTGGTTGCTGAGACAGTGCTCCACCCCCAAACACATCCAGCAAGCTCATGGATTTATGGTCCCCCGAAGCCTTGTTCACGACAATCTAATCCTCGCCCGATTCATCGACACCTGCTCTTCTCTCGGCCTCTCAGATTACGCCTCTTCCGTCTTCGCCCACTGCCCAGCCACTCATCAACCAACTATCTATCTCTACAACACCATGATCAAGGCTCACGCTCTCTCCCCCTCCCCCTCCCGCGCCGTCTCTCTTTTCAACTCCATTCAACTCGCCGCCTTGCGCCCTGACTCGTACTCCTTCTCCTTTGTGCTCAAGGCCGTTGTCCGCTTGCTCCAACTTCAACTGGGCGCTCAGATTCACTGCCACGCCATTGCCACTGGGTTCGCTGCCGATGCCAACGTCCTCACTGCCCTCGTTCATATGTATTCCTCCTGCGGATGCGTTTCCCACGCCCGCGCGCTGTTTGATGGAGCTTTCTTTGTCAGGGATGCCGCTCTCTGGAACGCAATGATCGGGGGGTATGCAAAGCTCGGTGACCTCGCCAGTGCCCGCCATGTGTTTGAACTTATGCCCCATAGCATTCGGAACGTGATTTCTTGGACTGCCCTGATTGCCGGATACGCCCAGACGAACCGGCCCCACGAGGCCATCACCGTCTTCCAGAGAATGCAGGTTGAGAATGTTGAGCCTGATGAGATAGCAGTGTTAGCTGCACTCTCTGCGTGTTCCCAATTAGGTGCCCTTCACTTGGGGGAGTGGATCCATAACTACATTGACAGGCATGGATTTCGTAAGCTGGTTTCTCTTAACAATGCACTTATCGACATGTATGCAAAGTCAGGCAACATCATGAAAGCCCTTCGGGTTTTTGAAAATACCAAGTGCAAAACTGTCGTAACTTGGACGACCATGATTGCTGGACTGGCTCTGCATGGTCTTGCAAGAGAAGCCCTTCAAATGTTTTCTCAAATGGAAAGTGCTCAAATCAAGCCTAACCATATCACTTTCATCGCCATCCTTTCTGCTTGTAGCCATGGTCGATTGGTTGAACTAGGCCATTGGTATTTTAACATCATGATCTCCAAGTATGGGATTGAACCCAAGATCGTTCACTATGGCTGCATGATCGATTTACTTGGGCGCGCCGGTTATCTTGAAGAGGCACACGAGCTGGTTAAGCAGATGCCTTTTGAAGCAAATCCAGCTATATGGGGTTCTCTTCTTGCCGCTTCTAATATACATGGGCATGCTGAGCTTGGGCAGCATGCTTTACAACGTCTTATAATGCTCGAGCCCCATAACAGTGGAAACTATGCACTTTTGTCTAACATATATGGTGCTCTAGGTAGGTGGAATGATTCTGGGATGCTAAGAAAAATTATGAGGGACACAGGTGTGAAGAAGGCGCCGGGAGGGAGTTCAGTAGAAGTGAATAACAGAGTCCATGAATTCATGGCAGGAGACAAATCACATTCAGAGTGCACTAGGATATATGAAGTCCTGTTTAAGATTTTCAGGCAGTTGAAGCCGGCTGGACATCTACAAAATGATTGTGAGGAGCTGCTTGAATTTGATGAATAGGCATTAGCCAGGGTTTGATACTCCACTTCTTCCAACGTTAACCCAGATTTGAGATTGTGAACTTTCTTGTTGGATGTCAGAGGAGGTTTACTACATCAGTGTATCTGGACCTGCGTTTTCATCAACAAATAGGTATTTTCTTTCCAAAGTATTGTCTTCTGTCTTTTTGAGCTGCCAATGGGTTTACACTAACATACATATTATTTCTCTTCATCCTCATGCTACCCTACTAATAGTTCTTCCAGGCATCACATACACGGTTTGGTGTTTCAAAGAAAAGAAAGAGATAAAAATGATGTACAATGGAGCATCAGGAGTACAAGTTGCATCAGGGATTCAGGAGAGTCACAAATCAGATCTGCTTAGTTCAGTGGTCTTAATTTCTTGCCAAGTGACAATCAGGTTTGATCAGTGAACTTGAAAGTGAAAGTGCTTCACAAAAATAATTTGAGTTATTTAATTTGTACACATTTGTGATATGAATTTTCAATGCACATTTTTACATGAATGGAATATCGCTTTATTTCATAGGATAATCATCAGAACTTGCATATGAAGACTTGAATATATAGTCACCTACTGCAGCTGCTTCAAAGCATTAAGCCAAGGAAGAATTCCTGCTCTAGTCCCAAATTGCGTAATCCTAACCCTAGAAGAGTACTGATCCACAAAATTTGAATTTTCTGTTTAAGATGGTGGCATATTCCTGAAAAACAAATAGAGCAAGATAAACTTGTGAAGCTGTAGACCAGAACATATCCAAAGAAAAAAGCTGCTGGATGAAAATATTGGTAAAAAAGATTGAACAAGATCAGCATGTTTGTATTTACATAAGTATCTTTCTTACCTGAGTTCATATCATCTTCTTGTGACTTTATGAGTTGTTGTGGCTTGGTTGGTTCCTTTGGAGTTGCATTTTCCATAAATAAAGCTCTTTGACATCTCATTTTTCCTAGGCCAGGTCTTATCCCTTCAGCAGACCTCTTAAATAGCGTGTCCGAGTCTTCTTTTCCACAATCTTCCGCACATATTGCGGTACACAATTGTTGACAGCATGACTTTAGTTCTATTCTCAAAACTGAGATACTAGACTCTTTTCTTGAGTCCAAAACGCTATAAGCTGAATTGGCGGTAGAAATTTGGCACCAATTACTATCACTTGACAAGGAACTCTCTGAGCATTCTGTTTCACCAAGTAGTGCCTGCGTTGTGGATGAAGTGTGGACCTCATTATCATCTTGATTCAAATGAGAACTTCTGCACCAAATATCAGATGGATGTATAGTGTTGCATATGTGTTTCTCCATTGGCATGCCACCGAGTTTATCTTTTATATAGTTACATCTTGAGGAAATACTGTCATAATCCTTCAAATTTGTGGGAGTTTTATTAATAACCACTTCTTGCACGGACCTCTGAGATCCCTCCACACAAGCATGCTTCTCCAATTTGTTGTGGTTGATAATCTGTTTCGTTGCAAACTTGTAATTATGGACTTTCTTATCTTGCAAATTGTCTGTTTCTTTCTGTCCATTACATATATGTTTCTTCTCTGGGGTAGGAATGGCTGGAACCCATTTGTTCCTGTGAAAGTGACTCCTGGTAACATTTGCATTGTTATTTAAGAGTAGCCACTTATCAACATAGGGTTTAGGTGATGTTTCCTGTCCTGGGAGCACAACCTCTTTAGTATCGGACTCTGATAGATCCTGACTGTATTCTGTTTCACAATCTGCACTACTTTTCACCTTCAAAGCCACTAAACAGCTATTTCTGGAAATACTGCATTGTGAGTTGCTTTCTGAAGTACCCTTTAAGGGGAAATTCACAGAATTCGCATGATGGTTCATTGGCCTTCTCCTTTTTGCAGGAACTCTCACTGTTTCTTCAGAAGTTAGGTGTTCCAGTCCAGATTTTCTTCGACTGCAAACAGTAGGCCTCATAAACCTTGGTACCTGCGATAATGGAGCTGCTGGAATATTTCTAGTCTTGTTCCTACTAATTTCAAGATTAGGTTGGGGCCGTTCGTTATATTTATATAAATGGTAAGCATCCAGTTGCTCGCCGAAAGATGGGGATGCCCCTGTTAATTTATCCAATTCCTCAGTTAACTTCTTGATACTCGTTCTAGCTTCTTGGCGCTCAGCTTCAATCAGTTTAATCTTTTGTTGCAGATCGATCATTGCAACTTCCTTCTCCCTTTCTACCTGATTTCAGTTTTTCCCAGTCATTATAAAGGCACCAGAGTTCACAACTTATAATTGAAACAAAAAGGCACTTGAATTCTTGAAGTAAAGTAACCAGGTAATTCAGAAAACTGATTAGGTTTTGTTGTGTAGTGTCTCTGTTTTGAGTATCCATGTGGATATGGTTAATTCTTTTTCTTCTAGTTTTTGGTTGAAATGATTAATTCATTTATCAAATGAATCCTCACAACCAATATGCTTATTTATGATTTAAATGTTTACTTTGTCATATTTAATCTCTCTTTACCAAGGGTTACTAAACTATCTAATTGTTTTATAGAGAACAGATTGTCACATTTACTTACAATCGAATCTGTTTTCCCTAGATGAACGCTTCTCACCCTTGTCGCAAAATTCAAAGAACACACTGTTTCACAGAGATCTTCTTCATTAGGACTGATATGGACAAGCATTAGAGTTTTTGAGTCCTGTCCTGAGAATAAAATAAATCAATAGTTAAACCATGCTGATATAACTATAAAAAGTAGAAATAATTTATATGTGAAGCATGCATAAAAATGTTATGTATATCTGAAAATGAAATTCTTGCCATCTCTGGCGGTGGCTTTTTCTTAAAATAGTTTCCATGATGGATATAACTATTTGATGTATGCATATAGTTTACTCCAAGAGACTCATTAGTGGTGGCAGAACAATATCGTAGTAAAATTTGGAGTAGGGCACAATCTTTTTTTCATAAATAAGTAGGGCATGTTCTTGTCTCTTGGTCATTACAAATAAGGCTGACACTCGAGTCTGGTTAGGTAAAAGGTATTACCAAGGGAATCCTTAAGAACCTGCGTCAGCTTGCTATTCCTGTCATTAGTGAAAAATGAATCAGTTATCATTTAGGGATGAGTTCATAATGTTGCAGCAGATTTAGTAATTACTAATTAGCCATACAAGACAAGTAAATCTTAACTGCTGAGGTGTTATTTCATATTAGTTGTTACATAAAAAGAAGCTGAAGAGTAGAAAATTTGTTAGTATCTTAATCACACCAAGAGTGATCTTTGAGAGATTTAATTTCTCAATCAAGTTGGAGGGTATGGCTTCAATAAAAAAATAACACAAAGGGACATCTACTACCGACCCCAAGTAGTAGGGATCAATGAACAATGATTAATTGTATTTCTGTTACCTATAAGGTACATGGCTTTTTCTATTTTGAAGGGCACTGATGACATCTCCAAGAGAGCAAAGTGACAAGTTAATGGCCTTTCCTTCTTCTAGTCTTCTACCCCATGCCTTTGTTTTCAACAAACGCTCACTTCCTCCAAGATCAACAAACCAAACTTTATTTGTTTCCCGTCGCCCCTCATGTGCTCCACTACATGTGATTGATATGCGAATCAAGCTACCAAAACAGGAACATAAAGTTTTAGAAACATAATAGTATTGTTTCCATGTACCAAGTTCTAAAACCAGTAACCAGAGCTGAAGACATACTAAGTCAGCAAGTTTCTTATTATAGAAAGTGGTTACCAGTGTGATCTGCTGGAAGTACTGTTACAATTTGTTGATGCAGTTGACCTGAACCGGCACCCTAGTTTATATAGTTTCAAAGCTTGGTTGAAGTCACTCACTTGAATAGCCACAAGGTTTTCAATTTCAATCCCACCATTTGGATCTGATTGGATTGATAGGCTGTTGAAGTAAAAGTAGGATTACTACATAAGGCAATGTTTAGCACTGCTAACAAATAGAACTTAACCCAGTAAATTTTACATGTATTTAAGAGACCATGAGAGGTTTAATTGAGCGAAATTAGCTTCCATCGTTTCCTCCTCTTGACAGGAAGTAGCTATACCTGACAGTTAGTGCTGCCTCTGAAATTTTTTCTTCTCCCACTTTTGCTTTGAAATTCTTTGACTAATAAAGAATCATGCTACTTCAAGCATATAGACTTGGGACTAATTATTTGATGCAGTCATATTTTCAGACATGATATGGCGGGTATGGAATTCCTCACCCTCCTCCAATATAGTGAAGAAAGAGGTCAAACTAAGTTCATTGAACTTGTTCAAATTTGTAAACTCTTGAATGTTACAGGAGGTATAAGTTATAACTAGTTGGTACGAGAACATATTAATCATCTTCACCTATGTTATTTTTTTAAGCGACCACCATACACGAAAAGCTTACGCACTTAAGAATGGGCCAACAATGTATATCAAGCTAACTTCCCTCACATGTAGACTTGGAGGGGGAGACAATTGCAGATATGGAGAAACATATAGGTGCAGCTCCATCATGCACCTTGCAAGCTCCATCATGTACCTTGCAAGTCAACAGATAAGTGGGGAATGGTTATTGGAGGTTTCGAACTCACGGCCTCCTACAACCAGAAATAGGATACCTACTAGAGAATCACTCTGAAGGCTTAAATGGACTATAGAGAGGAGGAACATTGAGAAAAGATCAGATTTTGGTCATCTTTATGGATATCTCTCTGATATTCCTCTAGATTGTAAGGATGCAGACTGCGATGTGTTAGTGCAGATTAGTTAAAGAGTGCAAGGGAATCCAAGTATTATTTTTAGTTTGGTTACATTTGGTAGGCCTGTCCATTACCACTTTGTTTCCTGTATGTTTTCTGTGTGGTCTCCTCGTCCGAAAAGTTGTTTTTTTGTTAGCATTAATAAAAATTATGTTCGTCTTTTCTTGAAAGAGGAAAGTGGTATAACTTATGATAAATGAGCAGCAGTTGCTATTGTTAGCATTACCAGGGAGGCAGAGGATCCATTGCCTTTGTTGGTTGAGGAATTAGCAGGTCTCTGAGATTTCCCATGTAAATCTCAAGCATACTGAAACTGAATAGAAACACATGGTTGCTATCAACTGCTTGCCTAAACAGTGCTTCAATTGCACGGGGCACCACTCCGGGAAATTCTGGAGTTCCTTCCTATAAATTTTAGATCCGAAAAAGTATAGTCAGAATTATTATATATATACCACATTTAAGAAAAACTAGAGGCAAATCAAGGAATGCCATTGAGAATTTTGGGCTACTGAATTTTCAGCGGTTTGATATCACTGGGATGGCATGGCTTTCTTAGTTGGCCATGTCATGATTTTACTTGTTTTGCAAGATTCTTAGCATGTATTGTAATTTGTATAGTATGCCTACAAATTCCATAAGATTTTTGGCTTGATTCCTCACCATGGAGAAGGTTTTCCCTGTGCCTGTCTGTCCATATGCAAATATGCATGCATTGTAGCCGTCAAGTGCGGATTTGATGACTGGCTCAACTTCTGAAAAGACTTCATCTGAAATTTTCGGTAATCAAATTGTCAATCATATATTCATAGCCGTCTGTGTAAGTTATCTTTGGATCGGAGTTCCAACAATACACAGTGGCCAAATTTACAACCAAAAAGTTTTCATGTACCCAAGCACCTTGTGATGAGCCGGGGCGGAAAACATTGTCGAAACTGTAAGTTTTATTCTTCTTGTCAGTAAGTCTTAGAAGAACATTACTTGAATCCAATGCTACAACAGGCCTAAAGTGGCCGAAGTTCTCCCCTATTGCAATGGGTCTTATACGACAAAGCACTCTAATATTACCTGCAATGACAAATATGCTTAGCATAATTCTGCAATTTAAATTGGTTTGGGTCAAATGCAAGTTTGCAATAGATATATGCAGCTACGTATTTTAAATTCTTTGGTCTGTTTGGATACATTACTTGAGAACATTTAGTAAAAGCACTCTTTCTTTTTTCTTTATAGGATGGTAAACACAATAGCTTTCAGTTGAGGATGACTAACCTTTCAAATTTAGAAATTCATTTAGAACCTGCCTTCTCCGTTTGTTAAATTCATTCATGTGGGCAGTCAAGATAGCAAGTTCATCTGTTGACAGGAGGGGAATAAGAAAGTGTATAGGCGGCGGTCGATGAACAGAATGGTAGATAGTCTCGCACGGAGGACATCAGAATAAAACATATGCAGAAAGACATGAAGGGATTTACCTCTGATTTTTGAGGCAGCGTCTGAAGAAGTGTCCGTCTCGAGATTTGTTGTTGTTAAGTCGGTGGGTTGTCCTTGAGGTTGAGGACAGTGAGGAGGTAGGTTTGTTATTATATCACAAACAGATTGAACCCAGGTGGAAGTGAGATGTGACTTCAGTCCTAGTAAGGAATGAATTGTTTCAGAAAGAGAGTGGTGGGAAGGGTCTCTTGATGCCATGACTTTCCTCATTCCCTTCTTTTTAATTATAGGTACGCACTCTGTGTTGAATCAAATCTCTCTGTCGTGCAAGTGCAACCAAACTTTGTTGCTAGGGTCGTCTTCTTTCTGGCCAGTACTTGTCTTCCGTGAACTGGGAAATAATCTTTGATATACAGATGAAAAAGAGTATTAGTAGTATATGAAGAAACTGCAGAAATCTATGCGTATATATAATATATAGAGGATCCTATTCTTTGCTAATATGAGCTGTCTATAACGCGGTAAACAAAAGATGGATGGAATAAAGGATATCCAATGTCTGAGAAGTCTCAGAGAAAACCAGCACGAGGTCAAGTATTTTCGTCCATCTCCATGGGATGGCAGCCCCCAACTTTATAATTCTTTCAGCTATTAGCCAAGGAAACCAAAACAAGTAAAATGTAAAAGAGTGGTTTTTGGGGAATGGGGAGGGAGAAGAAGTCTCACAAGCTGTTGAACGTTGATGGACGAACTTTTGTCTCTGCAGCTGCGAGCGAGACTAAAACCATTTTCAGATTTCAAGCATCATCTTAATTACAACATTTATTTGATACGTTATTCAGGTACTTACAGCCAGCCAGGTAACCAGTCTTGGAATTTTGCTTCTGGACAAAGTATATGAAAGATAAGAAACAACATAACAACAATGAGAGAAAGCAAAGGCGGGTAGTGGTAGTTGATGCGGGTCCCATTCCATTTCAAATGGAAATGTTTGTGTTCACCACTCTTACGTGATGATAATGTTCACTAGTCTATTTATGATTTTAGATGAGTTTGAATTTCGAAATTTTTGTGGTGGATAAACACAAATCTCAAAATTTAAACTCATCCAACAATAATAAATAGGGTGGTGATCATTACCAATTTACCACCACTTGAGTGTGGTGAGAAAAATGCACACCATTTCAAATAGGACTTCAGGATCTCTTTGCATGAATAATCTGTAATATATGAGCCTTTTGGCTCTTGCCATTTGAGCTCCCCAGGCCAACTGCAACACCAACCATGACCAATTGACCTTCCCTTCCCTTCCCTTTCCACACATAGTAATAACACATTCACAATCGTCTAATTAAATATAGATCTTGGCTTTCATTTCATCTGGTCCCATCGCATCCCATCCAATCCAAGTGTTTTATGTTTGCAAACTACTCCAACATAGACCAATTAATCAATAGGCTGAAAATCAAACAAAGCCAATACACCAATCAATGGACCAAAGAAACTTCCTTTGCAACTTACGATGGTGACCCCCAAAAACGATGAATTGTTTACTGATAAGCTACCTTGATTTTGATGTCATGATTTATCAAATAGATTAGCCAGCCATCCTTTGATCCCAATAGTTAGGTGACTAAACTCTCTGCACTTGAAGGAGTATGGAATGATTCAACGGTAAATATTAATGTTGTAACATAACGCCTAAAATGAAAAAACTAATATTGTTATGGTAATGTCCATGTCATTATGTGTTATTAGTTATACGTCTATAACGTTATCATTGTTATATATATGTAACCTTACCTATCTTATAATCCATACATTGAATGTTAACGTCATGTTTATAACATTATTAAATGTGAAGGTAGAGAGCACAAAAGTGAATAACGGTAATGGGTAGCTTCATGACGTCTACTAACATAACTTGCGTCTATACTATAACAAGACATTCACAGTGTAACAATCAACGTTGATTGTATGACAACAATATCATTCTTAATAACATATTAAGCTTTAACAATTGTAAAGTAATCTTATTAAAACAAAGGGTACTAACATCCTCTTCTTACTTTTTCTTGGGTACTATAGAATTACCCATATTATAACCAAAAAGCTACACCAGTGTCACAAAGAATAGGAAGAGCATGTTAGGCGCCACCATGAGGAAGGACATGCCACTATACACCCTCCATACATTATACACCATAGAGTGACACTAATAGCTAGGTAATAATGTGAAGGAGTGTAGCCTTGAACCATAGAACACATGTGCATAATGTCATTTCTACTAATCGAAGCAACTGCCGACAGTGTTGTAAACTTTGCTTCTTCCTTTTCTTTTTTTCCTCCTTTCAACGTTGAGGTCAATTATTTGGTTGTTTTTGTACAATCCAAAGCTGGTCATGAAACATGAATGATCTGTTTCTATCAACCAGTTTCAGTGGGGCACCCACCCACAGATCCTATCCTATTTCAAGATGTGTTAGCCAGCCTCTGTTATCAGTATATGTGCGGTGTTTGGGATCCGAATTAGTTTTACTGTTTAATTTAATTAAGGAATATTAATAAAAGTGAATCACGTAATATATATGTTGTTGGTACCATACTCGACCAACCCCGAAACTACTAAGTACCGGTCAACTACATACCGTCAAGGATCCCGAAGAGT
>JAOTRO020000013.1:1312124-1327978 GCA_028566515.2 Pyracantha coccinea | reverse complement strand
AAAGCTGTTTCTGGGCTAAAACCTAAATTTTTTGGGCTAAATATTTTTAGGTTTTAGGTCACCATTGGAGATGGTCTTAACGGTTTACTTAACAGATTTTCTAACGGATGTATGAAATTAAAATAAAATGATAAGTAAATGTACGAAATTGAAATGTTTTAAAGATAGTGTATAGAATTATAATCGATCTAAAATCTAAGGAGGGTAAAATGTTTTATCAAAAAAAAAAAGAAGTGGAAGAAAAAGTGGAAAAAAGCAGAGGAAAAGAAAAAGTAGAAAAAAGAAGAGGAAAAAAAAAGTGGAAGTGCATCATACATGATCAAAGGCAAAATAGTCACTTCACTGTACAATCCCACTAAAACCCAAAAATCATGAATAAAATGAGGGACAAAACCGGCTACGCATGAACAGTAGTCATCCACCGTCTTTTAGAAAAGTATGATTTCTACAGACTCATTTCATTTGCGTTAGGGCAAAAGGTGGGGCGGTCCGTGTTCCCGCCCAAACTCATCATACTCTGAGTGTTGGTGTTAGGGTTCCATCCAGAAGAAGAAGAGAAAGAATGGCAGATAGTGGGAAAGTGACTCGAGTGGAAGAAGAAGTTGAAGGAGAGCATGTGGAGTCGGCCGACTACATTTTCAAAAGGATCGGCGACCCCCTCCCAATCACGCCTCATGCTTCCAGTTTCGATCCCCGAGGCGGCCCCTCCCGGCCCCTCGCCGTCTCCGAGAAACACGGCCTCGTCTTCGTCGCCCATTCCTCTGGTTAGCTTCTCGATTCGATTCCTAACTCCGAATTGATTGATTGCTTTCTGATTTCGACCAAACAAACATATAAATCAACTGTAATTGTTGTTGTTACTTGTCAGGGTTTTGCGTTGCGAGGACCAAAGATGTTATGGCTTCGGCGGCTGAGATGGAGGAAAAGGGAAGCTCTTCTTCTGTACAGGAACTGAGTATTGTGGATGTTCCTCTTCCCAACCTACACATTCTTGCACTCTCTACCGACAGTTCTACTCTCGCAGCTACTGTAGATGCAGACATTCACTTCTTCTCCGTCGAATCACTTCTCCATAAGGTGCTTTTGCTCGCTTTCACTTCATCTCCATTATGTATGTTATTGCTCTATTTCTGTGGATTTTCGATGCCAACTTGGGCTCTGCAATTCTGTTGTTCTTGTATCTATTAAAGAGTATCACATCAAAGAGGCATCGCCTCCTTCACTCGAATTCGAATTCTGTCTTAGATTAGAAGAATTAGAATATGGAATTGTCAGGAAAAAGCAAAGTATTACATCAATTTTTTATTCATTTTGGATAAACCAGCATCACTTCAATTTTGCGTGTCATATTCAATTCTTTTTCCAACTTCAGCCTCGCACTTTTGAACCATGTGCGTTTTATTTTCACGGCTCTGATCGTACTTGTTATATATTTACACTAACACTTTCAAACTGTTTAGTTCTTAAGGTTCACTAGCCATTTTAGTAACTTCCAGTAGAGGCCGTTTGAATTGAACCTAATCTTTTCTAGTATAATCCTTAATGTTTTATCTTCTGTTTTTTTCTTCTAACCTTTGGGCCTTCGTTGGGGTGTTATTTTTTATATGTTTTGAATGGGATTGGGGTAGGTCCTGGGATTTTCCTTATGACTTGTAACATTTCTGGAACATCTGCTTTTACCACAAATACAGTTTTTGTTTATTCCGTGTTTGGTTTCTTCCATTTTTATACAGGGTCTCAAACCGTCATTGTCTTGTTCTCTCAATGAATCCAACTCTATCAAGGATATGCAGTGGACAAGGAAACCTGAAAACCTTTATGTGGTCCTTTCGGATCTTGGGAAGTTATCTCATGGATCGGTTGGTGGCCTTATGGAAGATGTAATGGACAATGTTGATGCTGGTATTTCTTTTTTCACTTCTCTGATGCAATCTGTGAGGCACATCTTGTTGATTGTACGAGTGTCCATATGCATATCATGAACATGATCATCCTGCATACTTGCTGTGGAGTTCATTATATATTTACTGTATTGTCTTAATATGGTGCATGACAAATTTGTATTTTACAGTTTACACACGCACACGCAACTGCACACATATTTATAACTCCACTTATCACAAATATTTATAACTTGCAGCCATTATGACTGAAACAGAAAAATTGTGATTGTGATGTATAGGAATGATATAAGGTAGCTGTGGAGTTCATATGTGTGCATGACTGCATGTGCATAAACAGTTCTTTTTCCCACTCCAGTAAACTCCACTTATCACAAATATTTATAACTTGCAGCCATTATGACCGAAACAGAAAAATTGTGATTGTGATGTATAGGAATGATATAAGGTAGCTGTGCAGGCTCAAGGTTTCAAGTAAATGCGAGTGTCATTTAGTATCTAGAGAACCTGTTTATGTATTGGAAATAATTATTTGAGCAAATCCTTTTATTTCTTATCATCTATGTGTTGCCTTGCTTGAGGAATAGTTTCAGTTTAATCATGTTTTGTTTATGGGTATCTGCAACAATATGAGAAATGCATTCCAGAGCTACGCAATAATTTCGTACTCTTTTACATAGGTGCAACTAATGCTTGTTTTGACGTGTGTTTTGCCATAGTTGGATGGAGTTCTAAAGGAAACTTAATTGCCGTGGCAAGAAAGGATAATATCAACATTCTATCATCTAACTTTGAGGAGAGGTCATCTATGTTAATTTCCTTCAAGCCCTGGGATGAAGATTCTGATGAAAACTGCATTGTAAAAGGTATGTTGCTTTTCACTTTTAAATTTCAGTATTATTTTTCATTTGGTTCAGTATTATTTCACTGTTCTTAAATTATTATTTTTAAACAAGTATTGTCTTTGCTGATATATTAGCTAGGTTGTATATATTACTATTGCACAAGTACGTTTAATAGATAATATTCTATAAAGTCTTCCACCTGCCTGCTGTTAGTTCTCTGTAATGTTTTAAATCTGGACCTGATTTTGATTTCTCTTTTCTTGACGAAAGGCTATTATATTACATTTAACAGATTGATCATTATCAACCTCTGAAACTAAAGTGTTTCCTTGATCATCAGTGGATTCTATCAGGTGGGTACGCCATGATAGCATCATTCTAGGATGCTTTCAACTGACTGCTCATGGCAATGAAAAAGGTTACCTTGTTCAAGTAATAAAAGTCAAGGATGGCAAATTTACTGATGTAAGTAATTTGTTTATGTATTTTATCTTCAACAATTTTTTATCTATTCTTATATAATACTTGTAAGGAATACATCCCCTCACTTTTGAGGATTGGCTTGGCTTGCCCTATGGGTAACTAAAGTTGCCCGATTGGACCTGTTGGGGAAAACTAGACGGCCCACCGGTTATACATAGTTTTGCAATAGATTACGGCTAAAGGCCACTATTAAACTAAATGAACTTGAGTAATTGATAATGTCAGTTAATTTTAAAATATTAAAACTCATAATATATATATATATATATATTTTTTTTTTAAACCTATGCCGAATAGTAGGCTTTAAATATATGGTTGAAGTTGTTTAAGGAGATTGGTACAAGCTGGTTTTTACCGAGGGATTGTTATTCTTTTATGGTAGAAAAGCATAAAAAAAGGGGAAGAAGGCCAAGGTCTTATGAGGTGGTATAGTTTCAGCTATGTTTTGGGTCATTTGGATGGAAAGAAACAGGCTGATTTTGAGGACTACGCAGTCAGTAGAAGTGAAGATCTATGGGATAAAGTTCGGTTGTGGTCATCTCTATGGGCATCGGTTATTTCATAATTTAGAGGTCTTTCCTTTTCAGAAATTTGGCGTAATTGGAATGCTGATATTAGTTAGTTTTGTGACGTTTTTGTAGCTCCTAAGTGGCAGGGTGATGTTGCTATTTACCCTGTTTTTGTGTGTGCTTTGCGGATGTCTTGCCCACTCTTGTATTTTATTGTTTCTTTGCAATAAAAATTTGTTTCTTCTTAAAAACCAATTTGGTTCATGCCTAGAGGCATGCCTTGGCCTCTTTTTTGAAAAGTAAGTATACACTAACTTTTTGAGTTTTTTGTAGGATTCTTGCCAGCCAGTTGTGATATCTTTCTATGATTTGTTTTCAAATGTCATTGACGACATTCTGCCCTCTGCAAGTGGACCATACTTGTTATTGAGCTATCTGGAGCAATGGTATGCATTTTAATTTATATCACCCATTTTGAGAATTGATTTTATAGAATTTAGGCTGCTGCTCTCAACTTTCTTGCTAAGTGCATGTGGTTCTATAACTTTGTATGATTGTCTTTTGCATCTTTTCTATTATCTGCTAAACTTTTATATTTCCTATAATGGCGATAACTAACTTATTCTTTTGGTAACTGTCAGTGAACTTGCAATTGTCGCTAACAGGAAGAATGTGGACGAGCATATTGTGTATCTCAGTTGGTCGCTAGGAGAGGAGAAGAATGAAGTTGTAGTTGTTGATATTTTCCAAGATAGTTTGCTACCAAGAATTGAGCTTCAAGGTGTTTAATTTTGCTATCTAGACTGAACTTCTAATGGTTCAGCTGCTTGTATCTTTTTCTTAATGTTTAGTTTAACAGTGTCATTGCTCAGTTCATTGTGCTTTCTCAGCATATTGTTGTGGTTTCTTATAGACCTGTGTCATCCTTATTGATTCTCACTTACAGTGTTACGTTTTAATGGCTGAAATTTGTATGGATTTTCAAACCTATAAGTGGTTTACCATGTATGGATAAATAGTTCATTCATTTCCCTTGTCTCACATGTTATCTTTTGTTGGTTGTAAGTTGGATTGAATTAATTTGTTCTAGCTTGTGTCCCTTGTTTCAGATAATGGTGGTGATAATTTGATTCTGGGGCTCTCAGTAGATAAAGTTTCAATAAGTAAAAAGATTAGTGTACGGTTTGAAGAGGAACACAAAGAACTCTCACCATTTTGTGTTCTGATGTGTCTTACGCTAGAGGGAAAACTGATTATGTTTCATGTTGCCAGGTACTTTCCTGCTCTCCTAATTTTCTAACCATTTTATAAGCGTTAGATGGTTTTTTGTTTGTGTGGTATAGCTATTTAAGTTTTATCTCTAGTCGTGCTGCAGTGTAAGGATTATTTTCATGAAACCTATCTTATAGCTATCTATCTTAACAATTGATGAATTTTCCGTAGTGTCAGCGGCATTACAGCCTCACCTGCTGTTGTTTCCTCCCTTTCTGATGGTGAGGAGGATTCCACTGCATTGGTACCTGTAGAAAGCGAATCAACTAAACCTTCTTTCCAGCTGGGCAAGGAGCAATTTGAAAAGGCTTCTGTGGATGTTCCATTGGTTATTGAGAACAGAAAAGTAGGTTTTGATGTCCATGTGAAAGATGACTTGAAATCTCTTAACGCGAATGAGACAGTGATGCCTGGACTTCTTACACAAATACTCAATAAAGAAATTACTAGTTACAAGGAAGTGGAGCCCCTGAAAAACACTCAATCATTTAAAGCTGAAGGGAAACAAGAAGTTATTGTCCCAAAGCTACACGAAGATGTAGATGGAAACCAAATACAGCTTCCTGGACTGGGAAACAGAAATACTGAGCAAGCATCTACCAACGCTTCTCTTCAAGAAGGGCCTAGTTATGTGTTCAGGGACTTTAACAAGACAGCGGCTCAAAATATTGAAGGACGAGGAACTGGCAGCGTCTCTTTTAGTGGTAACATTGCTGCTGATGCTGCTATAAAATCAAATTCAAATGATACACGTAATAATTTTGGGATGGGGGCAGAATCTCCCGGAAAAATGGAGTCAGCGGGTTTCCAAAGTGTTTCATCTCAGTCATGGTTTGGTGGAAAAATCGCATCTTCAAAGGACACTGACGTGAGATCACCACTCATAACTTCAACTTCTATTCAAGGCAGCAGGTCTGGAAATGCTAGCCAAACTGTTGCTGCTCCAGGTGCTCATGGGAAACATTTTGGAAAACCTATTGATTTCAAACATGTATCTGGTAAACCTTCTTCAGTCAACTCTTCTGATAGGCATGGGGAGATTGGCAAATGGAGACCATCAGTGGCGACTGGAAATATTGTGTCAGTGCCTTCCATTTCAAGCTCCCAAACCTTATCGCATGGAATTTTTTCCTTTGCGAATTCTCCCAACCAGTCAAGGATGCCAAACTCCGAACCAAATTTATCAAAACAATTTGGCAATGTAATGTACCTGTCTATGGATTTCCTTTTGAAATGCATTACTGCACGCCTCTTTATTCATCGTTAGGATAGAATGTTTATGGTGAACTCCAAGTTGTCTTATCCATTATTGTTTAAATGCTAACATATTTCAACTTCAAATTAAACGATTGCCTGCTCGCACCATTCACAGTTTTTACCCTATTGTTTATAATGTACCTTTTTTTTTGTTTACATTACTTTTGATGATAGGGAAATCACTTTTGTTTGGGACAGGATTAGATTTCTTGTTTTTTTTTGGATGTCTATGTATGAGCAGTTTAAGGATGTCCTTTTTAGTGTTATTCATTGGTACTGTAGTTGTTCTTGTGTTTGTGGAAGGCTTTTCCTAGGTAGACTGTTTGTTCTTCTGCTTTTTTGTCATTATTTTTATTATGTTGTTTCCTGTGTAAAAAAAGCTCTGGTTAGAAGATGTGATTATGAGATAGAGGCTTATGGCCAAAAGGGGTAGAGGAAGACCTAGGAAGACTTGGAAAGAGACTGTAAGAAAAGACTTGGACTACTTGGATCTAACGGAAAACATGGCACAAAACCGAGTAGGTGGTGTTCCAGGATTCATATAGCCGACCCCACTTAGTGGGATAAGGCTTTGTTGTTGTTGTTGTTGTCCTGTGTAAAAAACTATAGTCTGTCTATTTTTCTGCATCCTTTCTTTTGGTTATAATTGATTTTATACATACACAGATTCATTTTGCTTCCCTATTCACTACTGAAGGAATGTTCTTGAGACTGAACTTGTTAATTTTCTGAGTTCTTAGTCTTTTTTTCTTTTTTCGTCCAGATCAAAGAGATGACCAAGGAGTTGGATATGCTTCTGCAATCTATAGAGGAAGCAGGCGGTTTCAGGGATGCCTGCACCATTAATCAGAAAGGGTCAGTTGAAGAATTGGAGAGAGGCATAGAGACTCTGTCTGACAGATGCCGACCGTGGAAGGTGATATTTCCTACTGCCACTCGGGCCAAGTTTAGGGGCTAACAAATCTAATAATTTTGTTGATGCCCAAAATGTGGTCGATATTGGACCCACTTAGATCCGACCGTAAAAGCTCACAAACACAAGAGCACAGAAGATATATCGTGGTTCACCCGAGGTGGGGCTACGTTCATATTGGTGTAGATCCGTTTCCACCATGTAAATGTGAGTTATATTGTACAAGAGGCTTGTTGCCTTTGAAATAGTAAAGTGGCTAGGAATGAGAGCTCTATCTAAAATGTGGGTGAGGGATCCCTTTTATAGTACTAGGGTTCCCTCTCCTTTACATAGCTCATGGGCTAAACAAGAGGCCCAAATAGTGAGGCCAAATCATAGTACAACAAATTTAATTGGATGACCAAACTGAACCTAATAATCTAACTGATGCTGCACTTTACTCTTCTGTTTTGTGAAACAAGAACTTTGTCCTGTCTTGTGCAAATTATGAGAAGTTAGCAATGCTGATTTCTTCTATAGTATATAAAATCTCCCAATCGATTTTTATCAGAAAGAATGCCCTTCTATAACAGGTTGTTTCAAGTGTATTCAATCATTGTCCAGAAAAAGCAAATAAACCTTGCCTGTCATTATAGTTTACTGTCCATATTTCTTATACCTTGTATGCCACCTATGCAAAAAGGGAAAAACAGTAAGAAGTTATGGGGGTTTATGATGGTATTGTTGACATAAGTGTTTGAGCTCTCAGGTGGAACTTGCGGGGGCGCATGCTTAGACTTTTAATCAGTCTCAAAATATGCTATTTACTGTGCATTGAACAAGTTTTCAGCACTTGGTAGTTACAGAAAATCCCACAATCTGAGTTCTTAAATGATTGTGTGTGTGTTATTTTAATAAGATTGTGGATGTTTGTTATTTGGTGGTACTACATGATTTTCTATTTGATTATTGGGTGTTATTAATATTTGAAACTCAGTTGCCTTTGTACTTTACAGAGCATTATGGATGAACGACTTGGAGAAATACAACATCTGCTTGACACAACTGTACAAGGTACTTGTAGTAAAAATTATTCATTTTGGGTGGAGAATTTTTCTGATTTACTCGTGGAGGAAAGTGTATATCATTCTTTTATTGAACTGATGATTGTCCAATCGGTTCAGTATTGGCAAGGAAAATATACATGGAGGGCATTGTGAAGCAAGCTTCTGATAGACGATACTGGGACTTCTGGAATTGCCAGAAATTGAGTTCAGAATTTGAGCTTAAGCGGCGGCATATTTTAAAAATGAACCAGGTAGTTCAATGTTTGATTTGTCACCTTGATATAAGATAGTTCTTACATATTTTTTTCTCTTTCAGGATTTGACTGACCAATTAATTCAGTTAGAAAGGCATTTTAACGGCCTTGAACTCAATAAATTTGGTGAAAATGCTGGAGCTCGTGGTGGTGGAAGAGCCTTGCAGAGTCGATTTGGGCCCCCAAGGTACATTGAACGTACTTTCTTAGCATATGTAAAAATAAGAGATTAAAGTCATCCCCCAATTTCCTTATTCTTTTTATTGAATGTAAATTAGATGATTAGATAAAATCGAAGGCGCAATATGATATACAAGGTGAAAACGTCAAAAGGAAACCTAAATTCTAAGAAAGTTGGAAGGATGTCAATTGAATAAATGAATAAGCAAGTGTTTATCTCATTTATAGCTTTATAAGTACCATCAGTGCTCTGGGTACAAACAAGCTGTGTCAAAGCTTTGTACTGTGCAGGCTCAGCCTGCTTGGTTTATAACTAACATTCATTCAGAATTCTTGCATATCTCAAACTTGAAAGCTCAGCTCCTTTACTTTCAACTATTTAGAAGTATATTCAGGATTATATTCTTATGACTTAAAAAACATAGATATCTTGTTCGCAAAAGCATCTAAACCTACTAGCTTGTTTCCATCCCTAATCTTATGTAATATCTTCATGCCAATTCAGGGCCTTCCTTACAATATTCCAATACATTGTATGCTTCCATGCTTGGAAGCTGAGATGCTAAAAGCCTGAGTAATGATTTTGTTTTTCTTTGAAAGCTGGACATTCAGATTTCCTAACTGTACTGAGGTTTTCCGTGCAGACACATTCAGTCCTTGCATAGTTTACATAGCACAATGACGTCACAATTAGCTGCTGCTGATCAGCTTTCTGAGTGCCTTTCAAAACAAATGGCAGCACTGAAGATAGAGTCACCTTCTGTAAAGAAGCAGAATGTTAAAAAAGAGTTGTTTGAAACAATAGGGATTCCCTATGATGTCTCTTTCAGTTCCCCTTCCCATACTCCAAATGAAAAACTATCATTTTCTTTTGGTTCTGCTGCTTCTAAAGATCAGCCCAGGAGAAATGTTAATGCCATAAAAAATTATGAACCAGAAACTGCAAGGAGGAGGAGAGACTCACTGGATAGGGTAATGGCCTCTGAACTCCTATGTGTTATGTTTTCTGCTTGTAACGTGGTATCCATCGTGCCCAACACTCAGCTGCAGGAGACAACTCATTTTTGTGTGCTTAGTTTAATGTTTGTCAAATTTGTGCCAATCTTCCATGTACTTGGCTCATTCAGTAATTTGGCACGTGAAGGTTTTTTATATTAACAAATATATATATGTATGTATGTATCATTGTTATACAAGTGTTTTTCTGCTCTCTCTCTCTCTCTTCTCCTTGTTGTATATTATAGTCTGTCTTATCTGCCAGCTTGTAAATTATATGTTCATTTAATGGATGAAAGTTCGATCTCTATGAGTAAGTGTGCAGTCCAATCTAATAGGTGAGAGTCTCAGATTTAAGTTAAATGTTCATTTCCACACTCGAAAATAAATCTCTCAGGTTTATTCTTACTTCACTCATCAATTCAAATTCGTGGTTTATGGCGGCTTAGGGTCTCCTTGTTTATGAATTATGATGAGATTTTTCTTGTTTATAATAAGAACTGTTGCAGTATTTCTTCCACATTTTTCTTCACCTTCTTGAATTATTTAATTTTACTCAAAGCACCTTCATTATATTATATTTTTTCTCCTTCGCAATTTTAAACTACTGGTATTTGTTGTTATTTTGAAAGTTTCAGTAAACTCCTCTTCTCCCTTTATATATGTATGGATATTAGTTCCTCTTGATTGGGAGACTTTTGACTTGATTATTTTTGTTTGATGCTCTACAAGTCATTTGATGCACTTTTTTGTCCATTGTTCTTGGAACATTTCTTTCTTTTACGATAAATTTTTGTTTTTGTCAAGAAATACAAAAATTGCAAGACTCATGTGTGCATTTTATTTTTGTTGTCCTGATCAAGAGCTGGGAAAGTTATGAGCCTACAAAAGCAACTGTGAAAAGGTTGCTTTTGAAAGAGATTGGCAAGGAAAGCATTAATAGATCATCATTTCCCATTGATAAGCAACAGTTAAGTCCTCGTCTGCTGGAGGGATCAGCAGTTACTCGCCCAAGGGACCACACAAGCCCTACATCCTTCTTGCATCCATCCGTAAACAAATGTGAGCCGTGAAAAAACGCAAACCAGAAAGTTTTCTGATTTTTGTTCTTATCTTTGTTCATGGTGAGAAACACCTGCTGATTGTTGTTGCATGTAAATGTATTTTCAGCAGGTATTCAGGGTACACAACCGAAACAGGCTTTTGAGAGCTCAGCAACGCCATTTGTTTGGGCTAGTGATCTTCCGGGACCATTCCAACCTACTGGGCTGAAGTCTCCTATGCAAGAACACAACATGTCATCAACATCCCAATTATTCCCTGCAGCCAGGCAAAATTTTACGAGGGAAACTAGCATGACAGCAGAAAGATTTGGCGATGGCATGGCATATATTGGGAAGTATGATTCAGTTCCTAATCCTATGAAGGAAAAGCCTGTCTTACCATCAGACACTACTCAGAAACCATCATTTTCTAAGGTATCTACACAGACACCGTCTTTGCAGAAGAAACAGAATGATATGCTAAATTCATATGCTAAAGATACTGCACTTCCACCAAAAGAAAGTGTGAAGGATGGGCCTTTAACCACAAGAATGGCATCTACTGAAGCTGAGAACAAACATGACTTTCCATTTTCTTCCTCATTTTCTGTTCCTGTGATTCCTAGCGAGCCTGCAAAGTTTGCCCAGACCGATGCTGCAACAAATAAAAGCCAGACTGATAAAATGCCACCACCTACCACATTCTCAATGTCAGTTTCTGCACCCTCATCTCCAATAATTAGTTCATCATCGGCTCCTCTATCTTCGTCATCAATTCCGCAATCAGTTGCACCAACCTTTTCCTCAGCGATGCCCTTAAACAAATCTTTGGCTAGTTCTATCACTGCTGCAGATGAAAGCAAACCTGGTAAACCTGTATCAACATCCGCATCATCTTTTTTCTCCCCATTTGTTTCTTCTTCTAGTTCTCTCTCTTTTAATGTTTCAAATTCACTGGTATCTTCATCTACCCCTTCACCTTTAATGAGTTCAACATCAGAATCTCCAAAGACAGAGATCCAACCAACTTCAAAACCAGACATGAATGCTAATACTACATCACCACGCGTGGAATTTGGGTCTTCCACAGTTGAAGGTAGTTTGGAGCTTAAACCTTCAGTGTCATCTCCACCCTCAATTGAGACTTCAACAGGACTGTCATCTGGAGACGAGCCGAGTCTTATCAAGGCTAGTCCTGCAGCAGTAGTGGCATCTGGGATCCAGACCGGGATGAACGAAAATGCAGGCCCTAAACAGAATGTAACAGTCAATGCTCAACAAGATCAGCCATCTGCTGGGCATTCTCCATTTCCAAATCTACCTTCAACGTCAGGGAGTGTTACTGGTGGGATTGATGGCTTGGATGTACAAAATGCAGAGGAGGATGACATGGATGAGGAGACTCCGGACACAAGTAGAGTAAGTGAACTTAGTTTGGGAAGCCATGGTGGGTTTGGGCTTGGCTCTGCTCCTAAACCCAATCCATTTGGTGGATCATTTGGCAATGCACAAACAAATGCGACTTCTCCTTTCTCCAGGCCTGTTCCTAGTGGAGAGTTATTTCAGCCTGCCTCCTTTAACCTCCAATCTCTACAGCCTTCCCAATCATCTCAGCCAGCAAATTCAGGTGCGTTTGCTGGTGGCTTTGGCACCAGTACTACTGCCCAAGCTCCCATTCCGAATGGGTTTGGCCAGCCAGCACAGGTTGGACCAGGGCAGCAAGCATTAGGGTCAGTTCTTGGTGCTTTTGGACAGTCGAGACAGCTTGGTAGTAGTCTACCAGGTACTGGTTTTGGATCACCCGGTGGTTTTGGTGGTGGCATTGCTGGCATTACTCCCACCGGTGGCTTCACAAGTGCTGCTACTGGAGGGTTTGCTGGTGCTGCTTCTGGTGGTGGTGGATTTGCTAGTTTGGTTTCAGGTGGCGGTGGTTCTGCTGTTGCGGCCTCAGGTGGTAGTGGTTTTGCTGCTGCAGCTTCAGGCGGTGGTGGATTTTCGGGTGCAGTTTCAGGCAGTGTGGGATTTGCTGGTGCAGCTTTCGGTGGAGGGGGCTTTGGTGGTGCAGCTTCTGGCGGTCTGTTTTACTTCTCAATTTTTTTTACATTTTTTTCAGATGTTATATATATGTATGTATATATATATATATATATTTTTTAATAAAGATATTTAGCTAACATGTATTTTGGAAATATGTTCAGGTGGTGGATTTGGGGCATTTGGTGGCCAACAAGGATCTGGCAGTTTCTCTGCTTTTGGTGGTGTAGGAGGAACGGGAAAGCCACCGGAGTTGTTCACACAGATGAGGAAGTAACCATTGTCTCTTTCCAGATTTTGAGCAATCCATCATAATGCCATGGCCAATTGAACATACTGAAATCACTTGAAAGCATTTTTTAGTTTGTATACTACAAAAGAAGCTAGATTACACGTTCTCCTCCTTCCTCTCGTGTAGGTTTTTGTTCTTTCTCATCGCCATAGTTCTTTGTAATTGAAATAGAACATCAGAGATATCACAGGTAACTCGGTTATTCACAATGTTGATGCAAGCGAAGGGAAAATTGATAGCCCCTGCTGGAGTTACAACCTTTTTATTACAAAACAGAACTACACGGGTGCATTCTTACAAAACACGATTACCGGTTGCGAGATTACAAAATATTAGTACTGGTTGTATGCCAATAGTGTCGACGAAACAAAAATGGGGCGCATATTGCACCCTCTATCTCAGATATCAAAGTTCCCAGATAAATAGCCTTTCAGTCTCTGGTAGTGGTCACACTGGGAGTCCTAATTCTGAAATCTTCATTATGTGTTTGTCCAGCACAGACCTCTGACGTTTCAAGATCGATGTCATTGATGCAACCTAATAAACATGAAACAAAAAGACAGAAGGGCAGTCTTATGTAAACACGCAAATAAATGCGAAAGGATTAAAAAAAGAGCTCCTGAAGGAGATATTTTGTTTGACAATATGTAAACACGCAAGGATAAAAAAAAAGAGCTCCTGAAGGAGATATTTTGTTTGAACTTGCCTCTGCTCTAAGCTTCAAAGCCTCCCTATTAGGAATTTCTCGCAGCCCATCCATTAAACCTACACGAAAACGTAATACAAATGAGGGCATGAAAGACATCCAAAGCTCAAGGGAAACATAAGAACCCGCAAAACCAGTTTAAATTTTAAAGTCTTTCATTTAACCATATAGCTATAACAAAATGAAATAGGGAAGAATTCATGACCACAAACCTGAAGCTTGAGATTCAACCTTATGAACAGATTTAGATAGGTGTTGGATTTGTCTTCCGACATCCCTGCATAAATTACTCGGATTAATCAAGACACCGACAGCAGCCAACGAAAACATCTATAAAAGAAGAAAAGACACTATAAAAGAAGCAAAGACTAGTTGAATTAAATGAGAAGGTACATGAGATCACTATGGCCATATGTCATATCCTTTTCAGCAAGTAGTGCCCTTTCAAGAAGTTTCTTGCTTTCCTTCTTCATCAAATCAACTGAAAGGTTCAACTCCTTCACACTCTTTTCAGCGCTAAGAAATTGTGCCTGCATATATATTAGTTGTAATTAATACGGAAACTAGAGGTAAAGGTTTGGAGATTCTGAGTTTGACAGGGTATACAGTATATACAGACCTCCTCGCTCTGAAGTCGACGAAATGTCTGGCGAAAAAGGAACCTTCTTGGACCTGCACAGTTGTCTTGTTAGTTAGTCGGAGTGCAAATAGAAAAATACATCGACTGCAAAGTGGAAATCCCACGTTGAATACCCAAATTGTAGGGTTTATCGGACAAAAACCATGACATGTCACTATCTCAGCAAAGTAGAGGAGGAGGACCTGGCAAAACAAGGAAGGCGGCAGTGAAACCAATTCCAAGCGTTGGTGCTGGGTTTTCTATTGCACTCGTCAACCCTTCTGCAATGATTCAATGACAAAATACACAATAGACACTCACATCAATACATCAATCTATGAAATGATTGATGAACAATTTTGGGTACCTATTTATAATTCAATTCAACCAAATTCATGATTCCTGAATAATTCGTTAGCTTTTAGGCTCTGAGGTTTGAATAATCTGATAAATTAAATAAGAAACGACAGAGTGAATGTATGAATTTTGAGCATACCTTTGATCTTGGTGAAGAAAGCATGCTCGTAGATCCTGTAATTGTCGACGGCTTTGCCGATATACTGGGGCAAGTGATGTTGGATATACCGAGCAGAGCGGATGGCGGAGTCCGTGGATTCTATCACCGTACGCTGCAGATCCTCCGCCATCGTTGCTGCCAATGCCATGTTGGCATTGGAATTGGAAGATGCTGATGCTCCCGCCCCCTGTTGGTTACCTTTCTGGTCATTATCAACATTCATATTCACCTGCTCCCCTTGCTCCGACGGTGACGGTGACGGCGTCGGCATCATCTCCGCCATTTTCCTTCTTTCTTTTCTAAATGCTTTTCTCACCTGTGCAAATTTGCTGTGCCTTGCGCGTTTGTCGAATAAGAGGCATTTCGGCTTTTGCTTTGGGTTTTCATTCTCACTCCTCCCGTCATTCACGACGCGCATATGGGCCAAAGCCCAACTTACCAATCAACCTCTTTTCACCGGGATTCAAAGGATTAGTGCACCGTCAAAGGCAACACAACAACATTCATTTGAAAACTAAAAAGAAGATTTTATTTGAGGGAAAATGAGAGGTATTTTGTTCCACCACGGGGAATTATTTTATTATTTTATTTAAAAGAATTTACATGATACATCATAACAATCATCCTTAAGATTTAACGATTCTTAAGAGTGAATTTATTTTTTATGGGATTTAATGATTCGAATGAGATAATTCATCCTTTTACGGTCATTTGATTTGGTATTGGTAGTAGTAATAAAAAAATAACGAATGGAAAGAAATGAACGGTTTGGATCTGTGTCAACGACCAATTTCCTTTAGAAGAGAAGGTCACATGAGAACAATTATTTATTTCTATTTTCAGGGTACTTCATCTCTTTTTTCTTTTTCTTTTTTTTTTTAAAAAAAAAAAAAGAAGAAAAGAAGTGTGGGGATAAATGACAAAATTTTTTTTCAAAGAGTTAGATGTTATAAATAGAAATATTTTTATTCTTTCAAACTTTCATTT
>JAOTRO020000013.1:1256137-1267943 GCA_028566515.2 Pyracantha coccinea | reverse complement strand
CCTCACTGTATGACTTAATGATGAAGAATTTGGCATCGGTATACTCCTCGGGAAAATCTGCTTTGTTGTATTGTTCTCGGTCTGGGACACTGATTTTTTCCTTTTCCTCATCATTACTAGGATTCGTTGGTACCTGACCTTTGATTGCTAATGCATTAGGGGCAAATCCCTTTTGATTCTTGGAGCTCTTCGCCCGAGGTCCCCTGTTTAGTTCATTTAATCCATCCATGTTCTCATTACCATATCCATAGTAGCCACCATTTCTTCCCCTGGGTTTATACTTGTTGTCAACAGCAAGCCATGAGCGTCCATTGGTTCGTGAATCATAACCATGAGACCCAAAGCCCATACCAGATCTAACTGTGTTTCCATAGTGACCATACAGCTTGCTTGGGTACATCCTATTTATAAACCCTTGAGACGTACCCATTCCTGACAATGGCCTTGGGTGGTGCAAACCCTGTGGATAAAATAAATGAAATTTGTTTTGTAAGGGTGAACACATCTCAGTGGAACATTTAAAGTAAATATTGAGATTCAGCCTGCACAGAAGATCTATTAGATTGGAAGACTGTTAAGTGTTAACCATCAAGGCTTCAACCAGTTAAAGGATATCCAATAACAAGATTCCTCCCTGCCTTGGATGTTCTCACACCAAAAGGTTAGAGGTTTGGTTTGCAGCCAAGGCCATAATTGAACAATCATGTCGTACAACGCAGATGACATTTCCACTGGTGGAATAAGGTAGTCTCCAAAAGTAAGACTACAAAGCAAAGTATATAAAAATAATTAAATATAAAGCATACGACCAACATACCATGTAATGAGAATTTGGACGGTAATTCTGATTCCTCGAAGACAAATTGGTATTGCCATTGGAGATTGATGAAGTAATTGTTGTACTTGTCACTGGTCTAGGTTGCCCATCTGAAAAAAGTGGGGCATCTAACCATGGAAGAGGAGAACGCAACCCATCAAAACCAAATCTTGGGTCCTGGTATCCAGGAGTAGGAACACGTCCAGGCAAAGCACCCCTTCCATATGAACCATTGGAGTTGAAAGACGAGTTTTGATATGTTGATAAGGGAGCTGAAACATTATTTCCTTTCACACTTCCACCGTTCGAAATGCCGTTAGAAATTCCATTTGCTGTTTCCACAGACAGAGGCTTTTGGTCAGCAGCTGCAGAGGTGGAGACATCAGTTTGAGGGGCAGCAGGGCTGGGAGTGTACGGTCCACTGGTTGGAGTCAGAGGCTGGAAATAAGGAGGGTATTGGTACTGCTGAGGTCCATATAACTGACCATCATTTCCCATAGTCGGAACAGGGGAACCTGCTGGAGAATATGGGCCATATGGTGCATACCCATACCCATGGTGGTATAACAGAGACCCGTTGTCCCCATAAACACCCTAAAAACACACAAGCAGATTACAAAAGTATAAACTTAAGAGAATGAACTTACTCATGTTAGACCCAAATCAAACACAATTAACCATGAAACATTACCCAAAAGGGAAAAAGAACTTACAGAAGTCATCTCTACTCCCTCAGGATTTACATATCTCGAGTAGTCATCCCACTCGTTGCCAGTCCCATCATAGCCTAAAAGAAATTCACAAAACCATCCATATCATACACATGAATTACCTTATAAAAAGTACACATGAATTTCCTTATCAAAAAGTACACATGAATTTCAAGTAGAATCTAACAATCCACCAATAAATCAATAAACCATTCTCAAGCAAAGAAAGAGTTCAGCCGTAAGTTTTACCTCCATAGTAATACGCAGTAGACGGATAACCATTCGGGAGATAGCACATAGATGGATCCACAAAATCAGGTAACAAAGGGGTAACAGAGCGCTCTGATGGGATCTGTCCATTTGCAGCATTGCCAGAATCAATAGACCCGTATTGGTTAACAGAAGGCTGAATGAAAAAGAAATTAACCTTAGAATCACATATAATGTAAATGGCAGAATGTTTCAAATGCAGTTTGTTAATACTTTTTCACAATCCAATTCTTGTAGTCGAATTGTACGGTACCTTCTTGGTAGGCTCAGGAATTTCCAGAGTCTTGGTTTGAGAGTCTAATGACATCTTCTGTAGCAAATCTGCTGCTTCTAAAGAACGCAAACGGTGAAGGAAATACACAATTTTGTAAAATCAATCGAGATGTCTAATTGGCAGTGCGTGTTTTACTGTGTCTATTGTAATAGTCATATACAATCAACAAACACAAACAAAATATAGGTCCTGGAGCAATGAACATAGCTTGAATTTTACCACTTTACGCGGAGGTAAAATTCAACAGTAAATCATTCAGTCCATCCACAAGTTATAAACAATTCAGAAAAATCACCTGATATGAAACTTCAATCCAACCAAGCACACATCAATCTTTACTTATCAAACAACACCAATTTCAAAAAATTAAGCAAACCCATACCAAGAACTTTAATTGTTACACATACAGCCATAAATTTACAGAGACGGTCTACAAAACCACAAATCAAGCATAAAAATCGATAAAATCAACACAAAGCGCCACAATTCAAAAGCTAAACAAACGCCATAAAAGAAACTCACTGTGATCTACAAATTTAAGGTAGAGAAGATCTAGGTTCATCGAAAACCAATCACAAAAGAACAGATCCAATTAGAATAAGAAAAATCGAACACAAACAATACCCAGATGGCTAAAGTTTTAGATTAGGATACGTTCCACAGGAGGAGAAATGGTGGCCATGACCGTCAATTGATAGCTAGATCTTCTACTTCTCCTTCTCTGTCCCAAGTATTACCAAAAACCCTAAATCCCAGAGAGAGGTGATATGGGTTTTAGCAATCGGAGAGAGAAATCTCGATGCTCAGAGATAGAGAGAGAGAGAGAGACCGAGTGAGAGAGAGAAAGAGAGGAGGGAACAATGGGTCTCACAGCCGCCAAGGGTTTGGGTTTTTGGAAAGAGGGTTTTGTTCATCCAAAAGCGGTGATTCAAATAGCACCACGGCTCCTCTACAACACTCGCATTCAATCACCTGCAGGTCACGTTGTGAGCTCATCGGGCCACTCCTATTGGGCAGAATATCCACGTGGCCTTTAGTAATTGGGTTCCACAGTGTCCTTTTTGGTCTTTCCGGGTCAAGGTGAAATCTGATTGGCTCGGTGATTTTAATCTGAATGAATGTACCCCTCATGGGAGGAGTTTGAAAACCCTAATTACAAAATGACATCGATGTCCCCGTCGCCCTCGTGTATGTGGCAAAACCCTACAATGATCTATCACGCGACGGATAACATAGTCTCTCCCTCTTCTAGAGATCAATTGATGACTACCTTTTGATTTTTCACGAGTTCACCAACGATCATTCTTCTACGGTTCTACTGAGTTTGTGAAATTAAAATAAGCTAAATTATATTTACTTTTTGTCCATGTAACGTGACCGTGATTCTCTTTAATACAGATGATGAGGATTCGATCTTGCACCATTAACCTTAATAATTGAAAAATATAACTAATTCGGTTCAGTTCTAAGTAAAATAGAAAAAAAAATCTCAGACTTGCTTGTCATATCGTGTGGCTATGTGGTCCCACAGACAAATAGAGAGCTCAAGGAAGGAAAGGATCCTCTCGGATCCTTTCCACCTAATCCACCAAGCCCAGTAATCTGAGCAATTGAAATTTGATCAAACAGTTACAAACAGATGGCTCTTTAAAAGTTATAATAACTTTACCCGTTTGATCAAATTGCATAGGTCTAGATTACTAGGCTTGGTGGATTAAGTGGAAGAGATCTAGAGAGAATCATTTCCCCTCATGGAATTGCATTTTTTTCTAGATTCTATCCAGGGTCTCTCTTGATTCTCTTTAAGGCCATCTCCAACCGAAAGGGTTAAACATAGCCTTGTCCAAAATTATAGTCCCGCAAAATATTATTTTTAAATTAATAGTGTCAGGTTATACTCATATATCATCTCCAACCGCATGGGTTAAACATAACCCCCTCAAATACTTTATTAGTTTTAAGTTATACTTTAAATTTATTGCTTAATTTAACTAAACTGTCGTTGGATGTTTTTAAATCTAGCCGTTGAATTTGAATCAATTATTGCAACTAATGAGTTGAGCCCCAAAACAAGGGCTAAGTGGAGGGCTACATTTTGGATGCTCATTTAGCCAAATAATGGCCTAGTATGATCTATTGGACATCAATTTTTTAGTAAATCGGGCTCTTATTTTTGCTTTTAGACATCTAGCCCTCTCAGATGTCTTAAAGAGTCGGTTGGACAAATGTTTTCTGCATGTTAGGGTCAACCGTCATGTTTGACAAAGTAAATCATAAAACACAACTTAGGACGTTTTTGTTTATTACTTTATTGTCCATAATGATAGAAATGTTACAACTAAATTTATCCCCTAGAATTGAAAAATACAAAAACAATAAAACAATTTAGTGAGCTGTTATTGATGAAAAGTCATCGTGCACTTCGAGTGCAGAATAACTTTCTAGAGTGTCGATAATAGTTCTCAACGACATTTAAAATGAGCTTAAATTGCGATTGTAGGAGTGATGCAAATATTCATTAGAGTAGCAGCATGTGGTGTTGACAGATACAACCAAGGGACTCCTGACCTTGTGGAAACCATCGGACCACGCTATTTCTCCAAAATCATATCTCCCTTGAGACTTCTTATGCGGTTTGAGCGTCACATAATATGTGTTTTCTAGTTTGAACCATGAAAATATCAAAACTCTAGGCCATATGTGTACCTCTATTCCATCAGGTTCCAAAACGGTACAAAAATAAATCGCATTCTTATTTTTCCCCACGTTACGGACGCTTCTTTTGATAGTCACGGTGTATTGGAGATTGGAAACTGTGATGGAGGGGTAGTTTATGTGGGAATTTGAAGTTGGCACTTGAGGACAGCTTGTATCAGTTCCGGGAGAGCAAAGAACAATCTTATTGATTTGATCACCGGTGTAGCCAATGTTGCAGAGGAATACAATGTAATCGCGTGTTTTCATGTCGTAAACGAGGCCTGGATCCATCGCTTTGATGGGGTCAATATGGCCGGCACCAATGTCAAAGGGATCGGAGGCTTTCGTTGATCCATCTGCTAGAATGCTGTCAAAGGATGTGTCCCTCGTGTTTGCTGTGACAATTGAACATGAATGATTATCAATAGCTGTTTTTGTACGTGCATACTAATAGAATGTGAGCATCCATATTACAACCAAGAATTTTTAAGCAATTTATGCAAGACTTTACATCTCCAATTTGAGATACTCTCAACACGTACCTGTTGTAATGAGAGCAGATCTAATGGCTGCAGGAGACCAATTCGGATGGGCAGATTTGATAAGGGCAACGACTCCGCACACATGAGGGCATGACATTGATGTTCCTGACTGAAAATTCCAGCTCACAGAACGTTTATCGTCAAGTGTCAAAGTGGGAGATGTTTGAGGAGGCCATGCTGCCAATATATTGACCCCTGGAGCACTTATGTCTGGCTGTTTGTAATGCGCCATAGTGGGAATGGGGATCACGTTATGTTACTGTATAATGCATATACGTATAATCGGCTGTATAAAAGTACATCTTATGGTATATATATACACGCAGCGTGATGCAGGTTGATACCTTGAGAATATCAGGTGCAAGTGAGCTTGGTCCTCTCGAAGAGAAGTATGCAACTCTAGGCGCTGGAGACTTACCGATGACAGTTTTACTTGCTTCTAACTGCACAACAGGTTTCCTGTGTAGTATTGTAGTATATTTCACTATATTAACACATGCCACGAATTTGAAGTGCAATCAAGTTTGTCGACAACTTTTCCAACAATTAGTTTTTAGTATCGACAACATATTTACATTTCTAAAAAGTGCAGTTGACCTCTCTAGAGAACTACTTACGTGGGAGATTGAGCAAGATAGTGCTTGATTTTAGTCCCCTGCTCAAGGTTGACATGGACTGAGGGAATGATGTCGATATCAACCTGCCTCGTCTCAGCTTCCACAAAAATCAAACCCGATGCATTCGCTTTCTTGGCAGCTACTTCTGCCTCATCAATTTCGTATGGACCAATGCTTGAGAAGCATAGGATCACTCTTCCGACCGCAAACTTCGATTTTATCCAATTCTCTGAGCTGCAAACCCTACATTTTAATTTAATAGATTACATATTTAACGAGTGAATAATAGATCAGATGGAAAATTATGAGAGAGAGAGGTCACCCGTTGACAAAATATGTGGTTGCATCTGCTAATTTTGCCTTAATAGGTGTGGTAATAAAGCTTTCCCCCTGTACAGAAATGAAGCTTTATGGATGACTCAGCTAATTAAAGTGCTGAAATATGTATCAGCGAAATGATTAGGGTTGTGACCCACTGTTAATTAAATTAAAGTATCAACACAAAGAAAGTAAACTTTGACTTGTTCATCATTGGTTCATAATTAACATGTAATGCCACGTATAATCCATGATTTATATGTATTCATTACCATAACAAAGAGCTTATTGTCTAGGATTATTCGGGTTGGAAACATTCGATCAACAGAGGAAGCAGCTACACAAATTCCCCAAGGAGCAACATTTGAGACCTGTGAGGGATCTGGCCCTTCATTACCTGCAGAGAACACCACACTAACACCTAACTGCATTGCATGAAATGAACCAATTGCAGCTTGTGATATAAACAGCGGCAACAATGGCGGCTTTGATCCAAACGACGCTGATATCACGTGAACTCCATCGTGCAAAGCATCATCGAAAGCTGCAAGAATGTCTGCTTCAGAGCACCTCCCATCGTAGTCCTTTCCCCAGCATACTTTATACACCGCTAGACGAGCCCTCGGCGCTCCCCCCCTGGCGGTTCCTGGTGCTAAGCCAAAGAAACTTGCAGTGTTTTTCACTATTGAACCCACTGCTGTTGAGGCTGTGTGTGTACCATGACCTAAAAAATCTCTAGCCGATCGATATTCTGGATTCCCACTCTTGTTTAGTGGCCCGTATTCTTCTTCAAAACCTTTGAGGTAGTAGCGAGCACCAATTAGCTTGCGGTTGCATGCTTTTTCTGGCTCAAACATTTCTCCTCTAGCACACACTCCCTTCCAAATTGAGGGGATAGGCCTCACCCGTGGCTCTTCTTGGAAACTATCGGATTCAGGCCATATACCTAAACAGATGTTCAAACTATAAAAACTTAGCTTGGTTTTGTCAATGGTAGAAACTTAGCTTGGTTTTGTCAATGGTAGAAAATGTGCAGCTTTCCCCTAGTAATTAATTTAAAAGAAACCTGTATCGAAGACCCCAACAATGATGTCATCACCATAGGCTAGTTGCAATGGAGTCCCTTCAGGACTCGTGCTGCCGCTGCTGCTTAAGGTAAGGCCTAAGAAGTCCCAGCTTCTTGTTGTGTGCAACTGCATTGTCTCACTTCGAAACACTGATATCACTTCTTCCATCTCTGCAATTATATATCAATGCATGTTTCTTAAACACTGAAGTTAAGCTTACTGATTTAAGGTGCACTATTCAACTCTTTAACAAAGCAGCATTAAAAACAGAGAAAAGAAAAGGGTAATAATTATCTAGCTTACGGGCCAAGGCGGTTGCTTGAGAAGAATTGAGCTTAGCTGAGAACCCCGAGAAACTGTGCTTGTAGCTATAAAGCATGGATTTCTTAACATCTACTTCACTGAATATAACGAATACAAAGAGAGAAATAAGATCACCAAGTTAAGTGATGTAGTGGTTGACAAATAGAGCCAGAAGGAAATGAGTTTGAAGCGCTAAATATATGGGCGGGGCAAAGAATTATAACAAAAACCTTGCAAAAACTTTGGAAAGGAGTTGAAGATGATGGTTTGAGGTGAGGTGAGGAACATGAACATTGTAGTTGTGCCCCAAATAGACTATATAAACCTGCACAAACCAAATCAGTGAGTAAACAGGATAATAATTAGAAAGGAGGCATGAAAAGGCGAACTGCTTTAGGGGAGAAAAGTTACGTGAGGTGCGGAAGTTGAGTGAGTAAAATAAAGTGAAAGTGCAAGAAAAAGGCCCCAAAAACACTGAGAATTATTAGTAGCCATTGTCTCCTACGGTAGAATCACATGGCTGGCTGGAGATTAAATAGAGTTGTAGTAATCTGCAAGTAGATGGCCTTCCAAACAATGCATATCGTGCGTGCAGTTGAAGGCTTTCAAAAGCTGCAAGAAACATTCGCTCATCATTGATGATATTTTCTCTTCCAAGCTACAAACTCTCTCCCCTTCTCTCCTTGGCCCTCGATGTTTTTGCACATGCATCTATACGGAGTACTGTACCTATTGTACCTCCATCATAGTTATACCATCAATGCTGCTAAGAAAAATGCATGTGCCCTTCATGATACTAGCTATAAATCTTTTTCCATGCAGTCCCCTTTTCCTTGTAAACAAATTAGTAAAGGTATGACAACTGCATCACTTTAATTTCAACAGTTATCGAGAAAGAAAGCACATCACCTCTAGAATCTTATCAAGTGCCCTAGCTAACTACTACTACATATTAGATTTTTTTTTTTCCTTCAACTTGCTGAAAAATGAAACCTGATTAAAAATCCGTGTGAGGAAATAAAATCTAAAGTTATAGTCCTGTTTCAATGCATTTATACCCTGATAAGAAAATTAATTTGACATATATAAACATTGATGCCCTATACTTTTTTGTTACTTGTTTTTGAAGGTTGCAACCCTGGTTTTTCGGGTTCTTGTCCTTCTAAGCTACTGTGGTTGCACCTGTAGGTTACTAATTTATCCTGCTTTCTAGCTTAAAAAGGTCCATAGACTGCGTGATTATGGATCGATTACACCTCACAAACTTGCATAAACACATTGCTTTTTAGTGTTGGCCCATGCTATGCTTATCTTTAAGCAGAATGATTAGCAGTTTTGTTGTTCATTTTCCATTTTCTATCAGAAATCTGTCTGGAGAAGCATAGTATTCAGAACATTGATGATTCCCTAGGATATACACCTATATTGAGAGGATCAGTTAGCTTGATAGAGCACGCATGCTCTGCACAGCGATCTGGTATTATTCAATGAAGATATACTAATTAATTTTACCAGAAGAAGCAAAGTTATGGTTAATCAAAATCAATGCCATTGGCAAAGCGTTTCCTCATGTGTACAGTGCGTGAATTGATTCTAGTTCTCTCTTGCGTGATCGAAGGTTTTTAATCAAGAAGCTAAGACTTTCGGAACACGATTTAACCTTTCAAGTTCAAATCATTATTAAGTCTTCTGCCATGCTAAGAACTTGCTTTATTGATGGTGCATCCTCATCCACGGTAATCTATTATTGCAGCTTCATATGGCATCATAAATTCATAATATGAGTGATAGAAAGCATACACCTAGTTTGCTTTGATAAGGAGGAATTTCAAGTGCGGTACAAACTTCTTCCATTCTTTCATTTGACATTAAAAAGTTTCTTAACTCTATTTGTGTGCCATTCAAGTTTAATATAATGTTCGGTGTGAGGAAGTTAAACGTTGCTGCAGAATTAGCATATCACATTTTCATCTGTAAGACAGAAATTAAGTATATATGCAATAGCTGTCAGCTACTTAGCCTTGGATGAGTTTCGATGGTCACTAAATCTCTTCTCTCGAGATTAAACTTTATATGTTCGAAAGGAAAAGTACAAAGAAAAAAAAAAAGATTTGCAACATTAAACTTATCTCCTAATCCCCTAAAGAAGACAGACAATCTCAAGATTGGAAAAGCTTATATATATATAAACATATTGGTAGATAGCACACATATACCTTTCAATAAAGTTTTGCTCCATTACTTGTTTTGATATTGGATTTAAAGTCCTTTTTCATGGCTGATTTTCCGAAAACAAAAATGAAAAGACTTGATGCTTGACTGGACAGATCTTCTTCAAGAGCTTATTTTCTCCGTAGCTAAACGGATGGATTCCTTGGAGGATTTTATGGTGCAGTGGATCATGCAGATCAGCTGCGACGAAAGATAACTACTTATCCAGTGAATTACGATCAACACATAAATTTCCACTCCTTATGCTTTCGAAAGATAAGAGAGTGCTACCACCCGTAAGTTTCACAGCCTCACAAAGGTTAAGATTTTCGAACTAAATCAAGGGTAATCTTTGCTTTTCGTCTTTAGGTTGGCTGCTGACTATGTCTGAAGATTCGAAATTTAGTCTGATAATCCCTTAAATCATGGCCGAATTAAGCTGCCGGACGGACACCCTCCCCCACCCTCTTGTAAGCGTGTCATAAGGAAGTTTGTCTTATCATCGAACCCGTCCGGACATCAGAATCGGATTACATATTCATGTATATGTGATTTGAAAATACCCCTATTCCTATCTTGGCTGAGTGATTTTCTAAGTCATGGGATTGAAAGTCAAATTACAAAGGAAAAGATCACAAAATGAGAGGAATTAACTAACTCCCGCTGGAATGTATCATTTGTAAAACTTCTGTTACATGCCTTTGTCCCTCAATTCTAACATTTTGTGACCATTCTCTTTATAATATGGAAATCCCTTATCCAGACATATCATGTAGTGTTTTGCAGAGATGGGAAGGGATGTGACCAAAGTTGTAATCAGAGAATTCCAACTGAGCAGCTGCAGGAAGCAAATAAATAGATCAATGCAAAGTAGAATTGTATATAATGCTTGATTTCAAATAGTGATTAATGAAATTAAACTGCTTTTTAATTGTAATTTTGGTTTAGAAGCAGCAATACATAGTAATACCAAATTATATAATCCAGATCATTCTCTCGGTACAATGTTAGATCATATTAATTAGATTATGATTAAGAGCAGTATTATGCATCATTTTATATGCATAAATTGTCATTAGATGGATAGATTAGTTCAGCACTATTATGAAGAGACAAAGACATTGATATTGGAGGCCACTTGTGGTAGTGGTGGTGGAGGCTGTGGAGCTAGCATGAGAGAGAGAGAGGTGGTGAGCTTTCCTTTCTTCCATTCCTTCCATGTCAGTCTCTGGTCACCTCATCTCCAGGGGTTTCTAGCCAGTCCAAAATTGAACAACCTTATATGCACCACACAGGCTGACGTCTGTTACACATCATATCATATATTGAGGTTGGAATGGACCCCATCATTCATTATTAGCTCTCTGAAAAGGACTAGAATTCTCTCCCCTCTTATTTCCATCTTCTCCTATCACATTCTCTTATTTTGTCTTTCTTTTGTTATAAAAAATTAACATAAGATGTTGACGTGGCTTAACCGTGACCGTTCAATTAGGAGGGGAGGAAGGAAGATAAAAAAAGAGGGGAGAGAATCTCACTACCTAAAATGGCATGCAAGTAAATTAACTAATTAAGTAATAATTTAGCATATTATTGAATGAGCACGACACGACACGTGTTAAAAGAGTGTCGTGTTAAAAGAAAATAAAATACTGAAACTCTTATTTTTTTTGTGAGATTAATTTGACAAAATAAATTGTCATGCGTCTAGACCAAAGTTTTTTTTTTGGTAAATTACACAAAACTACCTCAATTATTGGGTCATTAACAGTTTCATACCTCGTTTTTAAAAAGTTTCAATGTCATATCTCATGTACGAATTTGTTACAATTTCATACCTTCTGTCAGTTGTTTGTCAATTCCTCCGTTAAAATGCTGATGTGGCTTGAGACGGAACTCATTTTCTATTAAAAAATTAATTAATTATAAATAAATAAATAAAATAAAAAACCAAAAATCCCAAACCCAGATATCCTTCCC
>JAOTRO020000013.1:1245445-1256037 GCA_028566515.2 Pyracantha coccinea | reverse complement strand
ATTGAGATTCTTAAAGACTTCTTACAATTCCCTATAAATTTAGGTGTATTTAATCATAACTTTTTGAAAGTTTCTAAAAGTTTAGGTGTATTGAAAAAGGAATTAGATTTGAGCGGATTTGTGATTTGGTGGATTTTGAAGGATTTCAAGGTGATATGTATAAATACCAAAAAGCTTGGCAAATCTCACCTCAACCCTAGAAACTTTGAGAGATTTTGAGCGTGCTGCTTTCTCCTTCAGAAAGCGTTTTCTCCGGTCTCTGTCCGACGCCCTCTCTCTCTCTGAGATTTGGGTTTCCCGTCATTTCGAATTCTTTGCGAAGGTACAATCTTTCTTCCTCTGCAACTTCTTCCCATTATTTCGAATATTGTAAGCCCGTACGCAGCGGCAATCCTGTTGTTCTTCGTTTGTTTCGATTCTACGTCTCCTTGTTGTGTAATATTGCTTTCGTGCTTGTTTGTGGTATAGGATTAAGGGTTTTGTTTCTATTTTTTGGGTTTTTTTTCTTCAGCGATTTGTTTATTTTTAGGGGTTTATTTGGTTGGCATTGTTATATGTTATGTGCGGGTTTTTTTTTTTTCCAATGATTTGTTTATCTTTCAGTCTTTTTGTTATATGCCAATCTGTTGTTTATACTATGCTTGTAATCCCTATTAATCAATATGTTATTATCATGTTATGCCTTTTTATAGTCATTATACTTGTTGCGTTATTTATACTTGTAATCCCTATTCACAATTTTTAAGTTTGCACCTCCATTTCCAATTAAAACACAAGCAAAGTTAGTGTTTGCTTGTGCAGGGTTGCATAACTTTCTTCGTAAGGAGTGTCGTTCTGATGAATTTCCAATCGAACCAGAAGATGATGAATCTGAAGATGAAGAAAATGATGATGAACTAGGTAATCAAACTCAAGAACAACAACGACAGATTGCTAATACATGGAGAGCTGGCATAGCTACAAATATGTGGACAGATGCTATGAGTGATAGCATTCAAAGATGAGAAATAGAGAATTCATTGTTTTTACGGATTGGAGTATGCAATTTAAATCCATTGCTTCTTCCGTGCAAACACCTAGAGACTGCAGGCATATAACCTTGGACTTCACAAGACGTAAGTTGCTTAATGTGTGTATGAAATTGCACGCTGCTGATAGCTAATGTGGAAGTAGGGCCAACTTGGGTGAAGGTTGTATATCTATATAGACTTCTTGTCAATCTGTTATTCTTCATGCATTGTTGCATTTGTTTCCAATCAACTTTAAGGACAATTGGATATCAACATGGTTGAACGCTGGATAAATCTTTTTGCTTTGAGTAGTAGTTATGTTTATATGAAATTGTTGGGCTTTTTTTAAAAACGTTGATAGCTAGTTGAAAACATTGCATATGAACTTGGTATTGCGATTTGGTACTACGGATAAAAAATTTGGCTTGTAAAGAGAAGGAAATTGTTTATCAAATTCCCTGCAATTCTCTAACCTCATGTAAAGAATTCTCTCACAATTCATGTGAATTCTCTGGAAGTTATAATTAATTCACTCAAAATCCCTGAGAATTCATTTTTTTTCTCTCAAACTCTCTCAAATTCTGTACATTTTAAATTCCTTGAAACTCTCTAAAAATCCTAATTGAATACACCCCCCTAAATTTAAGTTCTATTTTTTTTTTGGTTTTTTGGGCCAATTACCCTTATAGTTTTTAAATTTAAGTTGTTGTAGTTTTTAAATTTAAATAATAAATTATGTTTGGCCCTCAGTTGGAGACGGTTTTTTGTGACAGAGCTAAAATGAGCCATATGGCCCTTTGGTCCTCGGTTGGAAACGGAATCAAATATGGTCATGTATTATTCATTAAAATATTAATATCTTGGAATGTCAGAAAGTTAAAACGAGTCATCTGGTTAGCCCTCAGTTGGAGATGGCCTTAGCTCTCTAAAAATGGCATGCAAGTAGATTAAGCAATAATTTAGCATATTGTTGAATGAGCACGACATGACAAGTGTTAAAAGAGTGTCGTGTTAAAAGAAAATAAAATACTGAAACTCTTATTTTTTTGTGAGATTAATCTGACAAAATAAATTGTCATGCGTCTAGACCAAAGATTTTTTTATTTTATTTTATTTTTTTATGAAGAAGAATGGACATTGATCTAAATTAAGCCACGTATGTTTAGTCTCGAGTATTTAACAATTTAACGGCTACAATTTTCTGGAGAAAGTGACCTTTCCCTTTCCCTTATTTAGTAATATTATTCGTACTATATTTTTGTACCATATTTTCATACTATCTTAGGAGGTATTTAATGTGTACAGCCACATTATTTGAATTAATCAGATTTTTAAATTTAGTTCACTATTTAATAAACTAATAATTAAGAAAAACTAATTAATTAAATGATGATTGTGTTATACAAGGAGTCTTTCTTCTTTATTTCCTTGGGTTTTGCAAATTTTTCAAATGATGTGGCTATCTATATCAGATGTCACTTAAGATGATATAGAAATGTGGTATAAAAACATAATATGAATAACTTTACCCTTAAAAGAAAAGTAATATAAGTACTACACAACCACATTGAGATACATAAAAGTAAATTCAAATATTGAAAAAAAATATCATCATATATTTGCATGTGTTGTCGATTTCATAGCACAATACACACACAAGTGCCTTACTTGGGAAAGGAATCCTCTCCGGATCATTTTCCACATAATTCATCTAGTTTGGGATTCGAGTTGTTGAAATTTGATTTAACGGCTATGGTTATTATCACTTTTAAAGGGACCTCTTGTTTGTGGCTATTGGATCAAATTTTAACGGTCTGAATCCCGAACTAGATAGATTAGGTGGAAAGGGATCTGTCCCTTACTTGGATCTGCAGAGAACCTTGATTGTTGGAAATGGACTTTATACAAAAGTCAAATTCTGTGATCAAGTCAACTTCTTTTATTTATTTTTCTTAACAAGTGATATGTATGTATGTATGTTTGTATCTACTTAGAGAAGAGAACTCGCAGAAATTCTAATGCGAGTTTGTTACACCTATTTCCTAGGTCTTCTATAAAGTGGAAGACAAATTGGAATAATAATAAATTATTAGCAAAAGAAACAAATATAGATATACAAAGATAAATGTTTCTCTTGTTTGCATCTTTCAAAATGTGTGAATCAAAATACTTTTAGCGATGATATGTTTACATTGTTTCAAGTTAGAATAAATTTCAACAAATCACTTTCAATGAACCTCTTGTTTGTATCATTTAAACTTTGTACTAAATTCACACCCTTTCAAAATCTTGTCAGCCAAGATTAGAGGAGAAATAAATTAATAAAAACCATTTCCTGATAATTGGGAGAAAGAAAATATATTTGACTACAAGATTTGTGTCCTGCATATTACTTTACATTATCATTGTAGGTCTAGCTAGAAACGCGAAACTAGTATGTACTTGTCTTTAAGCTGACTCAAATCTTTTCCCCATTTTTGATGCCTCTTTGAGCAAGTTATGGTTAAAATCCAAATGAAACGTCTTGAGTTTTTTTTTTTTTTTTGAAACATACTTGATTTTATGCTCATGAGACAAGTTCATTATCCACAAACTGCTCCAAAGTGGGTGGTAATTGTGTTAATACTAGGCTCCCTAAAGTTTCTCTAAGAGCATTTTTTTTAGTACGTTAGTTGAATTAGAATAAATTGCAGTAAATCATTGTGAGTTTACCATGGCGATTATGTTTGATTTATCAAGCGTGTTGGCTTGTGATGTTACGTATTGGCCTTGTGCGGCTAAAGATCTTTGGCATCGGGAGGAAAACCTTATTTTATTGATGTTGGTGTCTTGTTGATGTAGCCTTTCCTAAGTTAAATTGGCCTTTTGATTGATGGGTTATGAATGCAATTTGTCCTTAATTAGCAGTAATATAAAAATGAAAGTTAGGTAAAGGTAGCGGCAGCTTGACTCGCAAACCTTAAAGCTGTTGCCCATTGCCTATTGGGTACTAATAAAGAGTGGGAGCGGAAGAGGCCAAAACAAATGCGGAGGCATAGATGGGCTAAAAGTAAAGAGGAAGAGGAAGAGAAAGAAAAGAGAGAGAATGTGTTGGAGAACGATGGAAAAAGAGGGATGGGTGGGAATTGAAATCCAGCGTATACGCGCACTAACAAGAATGCACGATATATTTTTGAATCAAAACAAACACTAAAAAATAATAAAAAACTCTCTCTACTAATGCGGGCCCATTTCTGCCATGGCCAAGAACCAGCACCCACCTCAACCCCTCTTCCCTTCACTCCATCATTACCTTACCACCAAGAAGAAGAATTATCTCTCACTCTTTCTCCTCCTTCCTCATTCTTCAACAATTTCAAACTCACAAGAATAAAACAATTTCCCCACTTAAGCTCTCTCTTTACTCTTTTGGCTCTGCTTTTGGAATTTCGTTTGTCTTCTTTTTCTTTGCTTTTCATTTTGGGGGCCTGGATCCAATTCATCCTTGTGGAGTGGTGATGAGTGGTTGGTGAGGAGGGAGTGGAGATTTGTGGGGTTGTTTTCTGGTTTTGGAAATAATGGGGAATTGCTGGTACAGGTGGGAGCCTTCTGTTTACAGAGTCTCTTCCAATGCAAAGTCAGGTTAGTCTCCATCGTAAAGCTTGCTTCTTCTTTTTTCTGCTCTTTTTTTCTAATTAGATTAGTGAGAGATTAGAGTTGAACCTCACCTTGGTTCAATATTCAAATGATCAAGCTCTGTTTTGGATCCTCATGTATAATTAGTAAATTAACTTCTGTGCTGGTTCCTCCTCATGCAACAGGAATTTCAAAACAAATTCATTAATCAAATGACAGACTCTCCAATGAAATTGGAAATCAAGGTTGCATTTTTTAGGATGATTTACATAACCATATGCAAAAAAGATCATTTTTTTCACTTGTTAGACTGAGTTATACCGAAAACCCGAAATCGAAATATTGAGCTGATTCTCTAATTTTTCATTAGCATTTGCTGATATTGAAGTAGGTCATACTGTTTTTGTTGGATTCTCTATGTATTCCTTTATGTTTTGAGGAAAAAAACAAATGAACAAGAATATGCTTTTTCACCTTTTCTACATGGCTGGTTGAAAAGGTAATGGATTTACCTTTCCTGTAGGAAAGTGGATATTCCACATTGCCGGTGCCTTGTCTCTTCTCTTGACTCTTGATAGTATTTCTGTTCATTCTAGCGAGTTTTCAAAAGCACATCCTTTCCGGTTCAAACTTTACTTTACGGGACCATTAATCTTTTAGCTTCGTCCTGGTCCGTTCGACATGATCGAAGATTTATCTTTTACCTCTTGTATACAATTGTATCTAGAGCTAAACTTGCATAGGAGATTAAAAGATCGCACATTTTGCTATAAAATATTAACTTTGGTTTGTAAAAAAACAATTGCATGTTACCTTCAAAATGTTGATAGTGCATACTCTACTGTGCCATGCCAGGGATTTTTATTTTAATTGTTTTTCTTAGTTCTTTCTATATGATGAACTTTCAAGTTAGTTGTGGTGGGAAACAAGCTTTGATGCTTGCTTGTTGTCGGATAGGATTTGGATGGTCGGATGTGTCATGTTATGCTCTCAATTTTATTTTCAGAGTCCCCAAAAGACCAGAGCCCCTCGGTGAAACATAGGGAAGATGATAGTAAGTTACCATCAAATCCTGAAGAAGTTGAGATCCTACGTCGTGATTCAGCTGCAAATCCTTTGATTGCATTCACGTTCAGTGAACTAAAGATAATCACTGCAAATTTTAGGCAAGATCAGATGTTGGGTGGCGGAGGATTTGGAAGTGTGTATAAAGGGTTCATTGCTGAGGATTTAAGAGAGGGGATTGACCCACTTCCGGTAGCTGTTAAAGTTCATGACGGTGATAACAGTTATCAAGGACACAGAGAGTGGCTGGTAAGCTTTGTGTTCTACCTTTTAACTCATTAAGAAGATTAAAGGAAAGACAAGTTCAGTTTCATTAAGATTTTTGTGCATTTCTAGGCAGAAGTCATATTTCTGGGGCAGCTTTCTCATCCAAATTTGGTAAAGCTCATTGGATATTGCTGCGAGGATGAACAGAGGGTTCTGATATATGAGTATATGGCTCGGGGCAGTGTGGAAAACAATTTATTCTCAAGTAAGTGTATAAGTATTTTCTATCCCTCTTCTTCTATATGGCTCGGGATTAAGTCTTATCTCACATGCATATGTCCCCTTTTACAGGAGTGTTGCTTCCTCTGCCGTGGTCCATAAGGATGAAGATTGCATTTGGTGCAGCTAAAGGACTCGCCTTTCTCCATGAGGCCGAGAAACCTGTCATCTATCGTGATTTTAAGACATCTAATATTCTGTTGGATCTGGTTAGTATACTTGATTTTTTTTATTTTTAAAGAGAATAAATTACATTACTTGGGACGTATACCAATTACTAGTCTTGATTTCCGAATTCAATCCTAGTATAAATTGTATTCTCCATTGGTCATAAGAAAATCATGGATTGATCGAGTGAGCGGATTTCAGTTACTGGAGCACACGTATCATTGATCTTCTGAGTAATTTCAATCAGATTACAATTGCACCTTCTTTGCATGCCTCAAAACAGGACTATAATGCAAAGCTCTCAGACTTTGGCCTTGCAAAAGATGGACCGGTGGGGGACAAGTCTCATGTTTCTACACGCATAATGGGGACATATGGATACGCCGCACCGGAGTACATCTTGACGGGTAAGTTCTGTTACAAATTTAGACACATCTTTTGGGAATTAGGAAGGTTCTTTGTAAAGCACGTGGAGATGAAGCCATTTCTTTGTTCCCCATAACATCCAAAATCAGGATTGTGTTGTTAAAATTGGCAGTTGAACTCATATTGGGAACTAAAGATCATTTGAGGGGACTGACATAGTTACTATATATCCATCTCCCGACATGCAGGCCATCTAACTCCTAGAAGTGACGTTTATAGCTTTGGTGTTGTTCTTCTCGAACTTCTGACCGGTAGGAAATCTTTGGACAAGTCACGGCCAGCCCGAGAGCAAAACCTTACTGACTGGGCTCTCCCGATGCTGAAAGAGAAGAAGAAGGTGCTCAACATCGTTGATCCGAGACTAGAAGGAGATTATCCAGTCAAAGGAGTTCAAAAGGCAGCCATGCTAGTATATCATTGCTTGAACCGAAACCCAAAAGCAAGGCCGCTAATGCGAGACATTGTTGACTCTTTGGAGCCTCTGCAGGTCCCGGAGGAAGTTTCTGATAAAAAGCCTGTAACCGAGATCATCCAGTTTCCGGAAGCTGAAACTAAAAGAAAAGAAGAATCACTGTAACTGACATGCATGTGTTGTTTGGATTGTTAGCTTCATTTGTGTGCGTCTGAGAAAAGATATGGCTTTTGTGATGATAATTTGTAATTGGATTATTGTAATTTTGCGTAAATATCAATCTAAAAGTATATATTCTCTTGTTATAATGTATTATTACCTTGGTTGAATATTCACTTGACAAAAACACACGCACACTCGCGTTATATACAAATACAAGAGCGATCTAGCTGTCACAAGTGAACAAATTCCAAGTTCAAAATCCCCATAGCATGAAGAGAAGACTCTTTTAACTACCTGATGATTTCTGCACGCCAATATATGATGTCGTATGTGGTGGTGAAGGTACGGATATACGTTGTAGCAGAAAGAGGGGCCAACACCTTCAGATCCATGTAAAATCGTATGCTATTAATCGTACCTTGAAATGATCAAGTCACCGTCGAAAAGTTGCAGCTATTTACAGTCGACGGCACGTACAGACAAACAGCAGTCATAAAATCTGTCATTTGGTTTCAATAACTATTATTTAAACGACCTTGTTTAGACAGGATTTGTTCTATATGTAAACGACCTCATTTAAACAGGATTTGTTTTATTTTTTTCCTAGTTTCCACCTACTTGTTCTGTTATTTTTGGCTTACTCACTTTCCTTTCGATTAAGGTCAGCTGTGGTTTTACAGTTTTACTAATCCTAGCAGGCTAAGGACTAGTGCCCTATATATATATATGTTGTAAAATTTGTAGGGTGTATGCCCATTTGCATTTGGCAAAAAGTGGAAAGAATAGTAACCTATTTTGTTAATAAGTAACATTGTCAAAAGAAGCTATCACCTCATGTTTGTTTGTTTGTTTGTACGGGAGTAGTTCTATAAATAGAGCACTCCATATGCTATCAAAACACACTGCGAAAAAAAGAATCAAAGAAATAACATCAATATATCTCTCTCGCTCTCTTTATCTGTCATCCTTTGTGTTATAGCTACTAAAGTTATAGTGTGATATTTTACCCCCGCTTCGCTCCTATCTTTAGCAAAAGGTTATTTCTCTAACTTTTGCCTATTTATAACAATTTATCATATATCAAAATATTACTCTACACTTGTATTTCCAATCATATCAAATTATCAATCAAGAAATATACAAGAGTACCGTCGTCACACATGAACATATTCATGGTTCAAAATCCCCGCCAGCCAAAAACATGCGATGTCTGTCACAAATATAATCAAGAGGAGCCGGAGCCTAGAGCATTTTGGGGGCAAATATGCTGTGCGGAACATTACAACGGTAACACTCCGCGGTGTCGTGAGTGCCTTAGATTTAAGCAAGGAGACAGTACAGAAGAATATGTGGACCTCGGCGATGGCAGGAAACCTTGCTCGGATTGCTATGTTATTGAAACCGTGCGTCCATTTTTATGTGTAAGTCGCTCGATTTCGATGAAGAAGACATTCCTATTTTAATGGTGGATCAAGACGAGTTAAACAGAGTCAACAGACTATATGAACCAGCATACGACAAGCCTAAGCCTGACGGCTTAATGTCATTAGGTCCTCCCTTTCCTACCAACCCTATCGTGACGATTCAAAGATGTTCAAAACGTGGAGAAAGAATTCAAGCGAAGAAAAAAGTCGACAAGTTAACCATGCTGCAATATTTACCGGGAATTTTCAGGTGCGATAAAAAGGTGATTAGTTTAGTGATTAGATTTCTCCTGAACAAGGCACTGATTAGAGTCATGCTTTTGTTCGGACAACAAGATGTGGTCATAGGTGGGATCTTGGCACATGAGATGATGCATGCATGGTTGGCGTTGAGGCTTGGACTTTACAGGAAATTGGAAACATGGGTTGAAGAAGGTATATGCTGTGTAATGGAATACATGTGGATGTAATGGTTTTGTTCGAGTGGTGCCGAGTACTTCTCGTACAAAACCAAAGAGCAGGTGCAATATACAAGAAATTTGAAAAAAATTCGTTCACAATATATGAAAAACAATGAGTGCAAGATTTATGGACGAGGGTTTAGGCTGGCCATGGAGGCTGTTAAAACATATGGCTTGCATGCTAAACAAGATGATCACCAAGATCAGATGGAAACCCCTTTGCTATCTATTAAGATTGAATGATGATTGTACCGTAAATTTGTAACTGATGCTTCGAACTAATGAATTCCTTTTCTGCCAAAAAAAGAAGAAAAACAAAAAACTCAGATACTGGTTCGACTTTGTAAATCAACTATAATTAAATGAGAGAATACAAGATAATGTTTAATCACTCTTAAATCCAAAGTCCCGAATACACATCCAAGCTCACACCCTCACTGTAAAAGTAAAAAAAAAGACAAATGATAAACTAAAGATGGAGGAACTTTTGTCTCTACTAATGCTTCTTAATCTACAGTCGAGCACCCAAAATAGCCAAGAAACAATCTTCCTTTTGGAACGATCCATAAGATATCCCCTGCTTTTCTTACCCAAGTCTCCCGTCTCACTTCAGTGCAACTATATTATCCCACACAATAAGCACCAAGCAAACGAGAGAGATAACACCAGGCGTCCCGAGAGGAGTGTATGCAAGTCCTTCCTCAACTGCAATCCAACCAGAAAGTAATTATGTGGGGAGACTCGATCAATTGGGTTCATTTCAAGGGCCAAAAAATAGACAACATGGAATTTTTTTTATACATGAGTGTCTGCCTGGACATATATAAACAACTTAGCCAAAACTATATGCAATAGATTTCAATTTTCAATTATAGCCCAAAGCTTGTTACCTGGTGATTTCTGTTATATATAATGTAGAAAATGTTGGTGAAGGTACGTAACTATGTATATGTGTTCTATCAAGAAAAAGAAACCTATTATGCTGTGATATGAAGCAAAAACCTTAGTTATAATAAACTGGAAGAGCGAAAATGGATCAACACCGTCAAGATCCATGTAAAATCATATGCTATTATCGAGAATTTCTACAAGCCATTCCGTACCTTGAAAACCATTCATTTTCAAATATCACATGCTGCAATAGAGAGTGTTACTTTCAAATTTTCAATTCTAGAGGTGATGATGATTGGTTGTACTTGGTACGTTTTATAGGCGATCATATTTGGTTTGGTTCCGTTGAGTGGTCCGGAACCCGAGGTTGTTGAATTTCGTGGAATGGCCTAAAATCCCATTATTTGGAGAAGTAGGCTTGGCCTAACTGTGTCACTCTAGCCTTAGTTTTATATATATTTGTGTCAATGGT
>JAOTRO020000013.1:1234516-1245345 GCA_028566515.2 Pyracantha coccinea | reverse complement strand
AAACTTTTTTGTAAAAGTGTTTATGGAAAAAAACGGTATTATAGTGTTTGGTAAACTTTTATGTAAAACAGTTGTGACTGTGTGAAATGACCAAAAAAAAGTATAATACTAGATGTGTCATTAATTTAATTTTCTTCTTCCGCATCGAGTAGTCTCTCCCACTACCCCACTAATAAACCAGACTTTTCAAAAACCAAAAACATCTCTCTAGAAGTCTCCCCCACAACCCCAATTGTCTCAGTTTTTATTTTTTTGCTCTGTCTTTTTTTTTTTTTTTTTTGCTCCGTTCCTCAATCTCTCTCACCTGTCATCTGATTTGCAATACATACATGGTCTAGCTGCTCGAGGAGTTCATTATATACATCAAGCATGACCAACGTTCCAGGATGCTGGTTTATTTCTTCTTTTGCAACTAATCATTTTTTTTTTGAAACTATATAGTGTGAATTTGATCATACGAAGTAGTTTCATGTACTTAATTTTGGGTATTTGGAATAATTGAGTTTTGGTGTCCGTCTGGGCAATCTGGGCTCTCCTAATTTGCAGAAATACGAAGATCAGTAGCTTGTAAGCGGTGCAATCTGGGCAAATCTGCGATGCCAAAATCGAATATGGTCCTTGCCGGAAAAGATGGTGGTATTTCTCGATGCGATTTTGTCAACATGAGAGTGAGAGAGGACGGACAAGAGATGGTAGGAAGGACAGAGGCAGAAACAACGTCCTAGGGTATGGAATTCAAGGTCAATAACGGTGATTGTTGAAGTTGGGAGTGAACGGCATTTGTGGCGGGATCGATGAGGATGACCTCCCAATTGAAGTCGGTGACGTTTTCCAGTTGGTATTATGTGTAATTATTTAATTGTTTAAGGTCATTTTTGGTGTTTGAAAGTTTCATTAAATGGTTTAGCGCCTCTTGCAAATTAGGTTTGCGTAGAAGATGTGGAAGCAAAAAAGCCAGTTTTTCAAAACTAGCTTTTGCGGCTTTGAACTTTTAGCTTTTTTTCACCAAAAACTATGAAAAAAAACTGAAGTAGAATGTTTACCAAACACAAAAAAAATCCCAGCTTTTTTTGATACCCATTTTTTTTAAAGCACCTCAGTACCAAACCAGTACTAAGTCCGCAAAAAGTCAACCCTATTAAAACTTGTTTGATCGTTTTGACCAAGGTTGTTAAAATTTCCGTGTTTAACTGAATAACATAGTTACTAAACAATTTAAACTTAATTGGCCTAGTTGATCTTTAATGAATATGCTAGAAAAAAAGGAAAGGAATCATCTCTGGATCATTTCCACCAAATCCTCCCCATTAATCAATCTGGACTCTTGAAATTTGATCAAACGGTTAAAATTATTATAATTTTTAAAGTTCACCCTTCTTTTTAGCCGTTTGATCAAATTTCAAAAGTTTAAATTAGTTGATAAAGAGGACGAGGATCCCTTCCTATAAAAAAATGGTTCGGAAGCTTGTTCACTGCCATAAAGTCGAGTCACCCATTCCAGTTGACAGAAAGAAAGAAGGAAAAGGTGGGCCATTTGGTTTAGCCTTTTAGGAGGCAACAGAAAAGCAAATCAATGTCTTGATTCTGGGGATAAACAAAAAGCCCAATCTTTAAATTATTTGAGCCCAATATCCAAAAACGTCATTCATGCTTGCTGCATAATCGGGGTCTCCAAGTTCTAGAGTGTTCGGAAGAAGGACAAACAAAAGGGCAACCGACGGTCCAGATGGAGTTTGGGTCTGGAAGTTTCAAGAGCTCAAGTCAAGGGTGGGCAGTGGGTCCCTATAACATTATTGAATCCCTACAAGGCTAAACCTAACGCCTCGCCCGTTCGCTCGCAGTCGCCAACTTTTTAAAGATTTCACTCAAGCTCACTCTCTTTCCTTGTGCTCTCTCTCTCTCGGGCGTTTCTTATCCAAACCTACCAAAACCCAGAAGAAGCCGCTCTCCAGTCTTTCACTCCGCTGTTTGGCTCTAAGGTGACTCCTCTCTTCAACCTCTCTCTCTCCCTCTCTCTCTCAGCCCTGTTACTCAATATTTACTGTTTTCTGGTGCTTTTGGGAGGCGGCTGGCTGTCCTCTGCGTTGTGCGCTTTCCGTATCGAACTATCAATTGAAGCCCTTTTGGATTCTGTGTTTCGTTTTCCTTGCAGCTTGGCTTGTTTTGTTTTGTTTTGTATCGGATTTGTTCTTTGCTCCCTTTGAATTCAGTTCACCTTGATTTTAATCATCCATTTGATTCAAATGAAAAGACATGAAATTGGTTTTTTTTCCCAGCAATTGAATATAGATGAATTTTTTTTTCCAATAAACAAATTGGATAATGTGTTCAGCTGCCTTTGTCTGTGGCTTGTATATTGTTGGGATTAACGCTCAATTTTATCTCATTTTTGTATATTGTTGTTCGGATTATGCGCTTTTACATGGCCATAAGTATTTTACTGACTTGTTGTGTTTCTGATGTTACTGAATTTGACAAGGGTAGATGGCATCCACATTTGCAGCCATGACTTCAGTTGGTTCCTTGGCTGCTCCTAGCGGCCGTGTCATTGACAGGAAATTTGACAACTTGTCGTCTCGTGCTTCATTCTCTTCATTCTCTGTCTCTAGGAGGCAAAATGTGGCTATCAGGAGGACACGGTCTCCCAGGATCTGTGCCATGGCCAAGGAATTGCACTTCAACAAGGATGGCTCTGCCATCAAGAAACTACAGGTGAGTCTTTTGAAGGGCAAGGCTGCTATTTTGTTTCCATGCTCTAACTTATTATCTTATTGTTATACAGACCGGTGTCAACAAGCTCGCCGACCTTGTTGGGGTTACACTTGGTCCAAAGGGAAGGAATGTCGTTCTAGAGAGCAAGTATGGCTCCCCCAAAATTGTTAACGATGGTGTAACCGTTGCAAAAGAGGTATATGATCCTTTCTTGTTTCACATTTTCGGAGGGAACTTGTTTAAAGCTTTCAACTGTTCTCATCTTTGTTTTTATATGTTGTGGTTCTGAGCACATGAACTTGGATTCCTTTACGTTTTGAGCGGCAATGTTTCTTTTAGCATTTCAAGTTGTAGTGTGAGATGAGAGCAGCATGTTGTGAGTTTGGCAAAGCATAAGAGCTAAATGATGTTCGTTTTTTACTGAATAAAATTCTGAAATGAAACGTATTCACTTTGTCCAAGAGTTGCAATTTTGAGTTTAGGACAGTTTTCATGAGTCAATTGAGGACTGCAATTTCGAGATTATTAACTTTGTTCTTTTCTGCCTTTAAAGGTTGAGCTGGAGGACCCTGTTGAGAACATTGGAGCTAAGTTAGTGAGACAGGCAGCTGCCAAGACTAATGACCTAGCTGGTGATGGTACAACCACTTCTGTTGTTCTTGCACAAGGTCTTATTGCTGAAGGTGTGAAGGTTTGTACCATGGTCTTTCTGATTGCATTTTGTTGGGAGAGTTTCTGCAAAAACTTCTGTTAATTGAGTTCAATTGTTCAGGTGGTTGCAGCTGGGGCAAACCCGGTTTTAATCACACGTGGCATTGAAAAGACCACCAGAGCTCTAGTAAATGAACTTAAGTTGATCTCCAAAGAGGTAGCGTAAATTGTTTTCTGATTTATTTCAGTCTCAACCATCGACCATGTGGTGCTAGCATTATGATTTCCTTTGTTTCTTTGCATTGCTTCATATTCCTTAAATCTCCTCAGAACAAGAAAAGTTTACAACTCATTGCAGGTTGAAGACAGTGAGCTGGCAGATGTGGCAGCTGTTAGTGCAGGAAACAACTATGAAGTAGGAAACATGATTGCCGAAGCTTTGAGCAAGGTGGGTAGGAAAGGTGTGGTGACCCTTGAAGAGGGAAAGAGCGCTGAGAACAGCCTGTACGTTGTTGAAGGAATGCAATTCGATCGTGGTTACATCTCACCTTATTTTGTCACTGACAGCGAGAAAATGGCAGTTGAATATGAGAACTGCAAGGTAACTTGTCGTCTTTCCCTGGGTGATGAAAGCTTAATTTTCAATGTGTTATTTGTGCCTCCTAATACAAAAGTGGGTTGTGTGCAGTTGCTTCTTGTTGATAAAAAAATTACAAATGCAAGGGACCTTGTTAACATTTTGGAGGATGCTATTAGAGGAGGATACCCAGTTGTAATCATTGCAGAAGACATTGAACAAGAAGCTCTTGCAACTCTTGTTGTAAACAAGCTAAGAGGAGCTCTTAAGATTGCCGCCCTTAAAGCTCCAGGGTTTGGTGATCGCAAGAGCCAGTACCTTGATGATATTGCTATTCTAACTGGAGGTACTTTTACGTCTATCATTTTTTGGTCTCAACTCTTGCCTGGGTGTCTTGTGTGCTAATAGTATAGTTCTTCCTCCTGTTTGAATAGAGGGCTGGTGTAATCTATGAGTCTCCTTTATTATTTTCTGTTTGTAATGTGATATTGAGATACTATTAATTTGCTTATAGGAACTGTTATCAGAGAGGAGGTAGGACTCACATTAGAGAATGCTGGAAAGGAGGTCCTTGGCCATGCTTCGAAAGTGGTTCTTACAAAGGATAGCTCCACTATTGTTGGTGATGGAAGTACCCAGGAAGCAGTTAACAAGCGAGTTGCCCAAATTAAGAACCTCATTGAGGTGAAACCCTCTTTCTCCTTCTCTAGAAAATGCTTATGGACGTTTGTCATTCTTTATAGTCTTAACAAGTTAAACATTAATGCAGGCGGCAGAGCAGGACTATGAAAGAGAAAAGCTGAATGAAAGGATTGCAAAACTATCTGGTGGTGTTGCTGTTATACAGGTAAGTTTCTATATACACGTAGACAATTTGGATTATGATGTATGCCAATTGTAATTCATTTGTGTTAACTTTTTCTTGAATTCTGCAAGGTTGGAGCACAAACTGAGACAGAGCTGAAAGAAAAGAAACTGAGGGTCGAGGATGCTCTGAATGCAACGAAGGTAACGCAACTCAAATTAATAGTTTCATATTAAATACTTGTTTTCTTTCATCTGATCTTTGGTGCATTAAAGAACCATTAAAATTTAAAACGTTGGTAATTGTCCAGGCAGCTGTTGAGGAAGGTATTGTTGTTGGAGGTGGATGCACACTTCTGAGGTTAGCATCGAAGGTTGACGCAATCAAAGATACTCTTGATAATTATGAAGAAAAGGTAATGTATTGTTGATTATTAAATTCACCCTATCTTTTGGGGTATGCCTCAGAAGAAGGTTCTCCTTATGACTGAAATTCTATTGAATATTGGCTCATATCAAATGGTAATTGCAGGTTGGAGCAGATATCGTTAAAAGAGCTCTTAGTTACCCTCTGAAATTAATTGCCAAGAATGCTGGTGTAAATGGAAGTGTTGTCAGTGAGAAGGTATTGTTTTGTTTGGCTCAATATGGAATACACTTACTCTCTGAATGCTATGTTTTAATAAATTGGAGTCTCCTTTTTCAGGTGCTTTCAAATGACAATCCCAAGTATGGATACAATGCTGCCACTGGAAACTATGAAGATTTAATGGCTGCTGGAATCATTGATCCAACCAAGGTGGGTTTCTGTACAGAAGCTGCGTTAGAGCCATCATGAATTTCCACGAATATAATCGAAATCTCATGCACATAATTTACCGAAATTGTGATTCCTTTTATCGTTCAGGTGGTGAGATGTTGCCTGGAGCATGCATCCTCTGTTGCGAAAACTTTCTTAATGTCAGACTGTGTAGTTGTTGAGATTAAAGAGCCAGAACCAGCAGTGCCCGCCGGCAACCCCATGGACAACTCAGGTTTGCAGATAACCTAGTGTTCTCCTTTCCACTTTTATTTTGTCAAAATGCAAATTGCCAACTTCTTGCTCATGTTGTGACAGGCTACGGTTACTAAAGTTGATCGGAGAATGAGTACGGTGCGAGGAAGAGGAGCAAACGAGGTCAACCTAGAATCCTAGACCCTAGAGGGTGGCATCAAGTTTTTAGAATGATAGTATTTGAATGGAAGAAATTTTTGTATGCATAAAGGATTCGGGTGAGAATAGCTCACCGGAGTGCTGCAGATGTTGAATTCCTGTTCAGTGTAGCAATCACTGCAAATATAATTTGAATGGAAGAAATTTTCGTGCCAAGAGTCTTTGTATACTCGATTAGTTAGGTTTTGATTGAGTTATTGGTGAGACTTTTACGTTGAATTATATGTTAAAAAGAGGAAAAGAAGCTCAACGGAGTTAAAAGAGAATAGTTAGGCGTAGGCCAAATAATTTGAAAAGGATTAGTGACTGATACGATGCATTTAATGGTGTGTTGGGTGATTAGGTTGGTGTATTGATCATGTTATTAAGTTTTGAACGGTATAAAAGACTCTAGATACATAACTATCTTGCCGAGTGCAATGAATGGGTATGGTATTCCTCCAACCCTACGTAACTCCAGTTGCTTGGAAATGGAAAAGCAATAAATATTGAATGTGGAAAAGAAGAGCATCCATTATTTGGTCTTTGTAGTTTCAGCCAAGTTTCACTTTAATCTCCGTAAGTTGTTTCAATGTACTTTTTGTGTTTGGCAGACATTAACTTCTTGTTATAGATGATTTGATCTTGTTTTAAGATGTAAAAAAGCTCACACGCATGTCCCTTGTTAATTTTGTCGAAAAAATGACGGAATTAATTTGTAGGTGTTAGTAAAATATTTACATAATTCAAATCAAAACAATCGTAATTACTAAATCAAAGTTAAATATTGAATGTGGAAAAGAAGAGCATGCATTATTTCATCTTTGTTGGTCTCCGTAAGTTGTTGTTTCAATGTACTTCCTGCGTTTGATAGACATTAACTTCTTGTCATAGATGATTTTGCCTTGTTTTAAGATGTAAAAAGACTCACACGCATGTCTCTTGTTAATTTTGTTGAAAAATGACGGAATTAAGTTGTAGGTGTTAGTAAAATATTTACAGAATTCAAATCAAAACAATTGTAACTACTAAATCAAAGTTAAAGCTAAAGAATTAAAAATAACAGAACTTAATGCTTAACAAACCATCCTATGTTTGCGCGAGTTATCGAAACACCCCTTAATAACTTCTACTTGTTTGCTGACTTGTTTTTGGTCAAACTACTTTTTACTCGCTAATCTACATCTTAAAATGTATGGTGAGGATTTAATACAGAAATGAAGAGTAATTAATTATACAAGGAAGACGTTATGGAAGGAAGGATGTAATAGTGATACGTAAATGAATTACCGCTACAACAGTAAACAGTTAATGACGATCCGAACGTCTCGCCACCTCACTGTTCCAACTGAGCTCTAGTTAGTCAATTAGTCTATCTCTCTCTCAATTACAATGCTATTGTTAGTAATATTTTAATTTTTACAGCCTTATGTTTAGGAAGTTTTAATGAAACACTTCTGATATTGTTCACTTTTAACGAAAAAGACATTTTTACTCTAAAAAATCACTCATGATACTATTCACTTACAACACTTTTTTGTCATTTTGATTAAAACTTTCTAACACTTTTCATTAGTTTTCCTTTATTTTTACCCGTTTAGAAAAAAATATTCAAGGTTTCACATTTGTATAATTTCCAAGCAGAAAGCTAGATAATAAAGATGAATGAAGTAGCAAGTAGGTGTATACACTAATGTAATGTGAACCCAAAGCTTGCTTGCTATTTGTCGCGATGGGCTCCCTTTTCCTTAATTGAACAAAAAGCTAAGGCAATAAGGCACGTACGGGTATGGCATTGCCCATTCATAATGTATAATATTTGGAGAAATGTACAAAATTAAGTAACAAGTTGACACACCAAAAGAAAGATATCATTTCTATATGTTTTCACTCACGCATAATCTCTTACTCTTAGGAGCGTGGATGAAATGGTGTGGGATGGCCCACTTCAAAAACTAAGAGGTTTTTATTTTGCTTTTATGTTTCACTTTACAGTTTTTAATAGATAATTGTAAACGTTGAACAAGGCAACAACACAGCAGCAACATATGTGAATTGATCAAACCAATGTGTTTGTTCTCTTAAACTCGAGTTTAAATCTCCTTTCAAGTGTACTAGAATGACATTAAAATGATAGAATTAAAAGACCATCAAGTCTTAATGTCTTATAATGTTTTTCATGCAAAAAGAAAAAGGAAGCCAATATGATGAGCACATTACACAAAACAAAGTGAGTGAGAGAGACTAGATAGGAGGGCAGATGAGATGATATGTAGAACAGGTAACGTGGGATATAACATACCGAAAACCAAACAAGAACACGAAGCGTTCCATTCCCACATTTCCCATTTTTCTATTTTTCGTCCAATTCATGCATGAAAATGGCAAATATGGGGATTGGAGTGGGTGGTGTTGCCAAATGGCCATCTCTTTCTCCTTTTTTTCTCTTTCAGAGTATTGAAAACGTCTCTCCTTCTCCTTGACGCCGCCTCATTCTCTCTCACTCCTCCTCTCCTCTCCATTCCTCAATTCCTCTCTCACCTCACCAAGACCAACAACACTTATTAACACACACACTGTCACTCCCTTTGCACTCCCTCTTCTTTTAATTTACCGAAAACACCCTCTTTCTCTTCTCCAATTCTCTGCCCAACACTCTCTGTATATGCCTCTGTTCTCTCTCTCACTCCGATTCTCCACTGCCACCCTCATTGCCCTTTTTTCTCACTTCTCCCCCGTACGTCTCTCTCTCTCTCTCTCTCTCTCCCCCTCCTTTCTTCTTTTGCTTGCATCACTTTATTGAGTTCCTTTTCTTCTGCATTGTTCTTTTGTTATGTTCACCCGCACCTGATATTCCTGCCTTTTTCTATTTTTGATATATTGATTGTGAAGTTGTGATATTCTTGTGATTCTGAATTATAAATTTGGCGTCTTGATGATCAGGATCATCTGGGTTTTCTCACATTTGATCAGCTACAACCCACATTCGATCAGCTATCGAATTCGGGTATTCGGGTATGTTTCTTTCTCTTTTTTATTTGATGGGAACAATTCAAAGCAATCGGATTGATCATCCATTTTCTTTGTTTTGCACGTAAGAATAGAGAAAAATATTTTTTTTCTATTAATTTAATTTTTAGTTGAAAGTATGTGATGATCCTCATCGTTTTCATGCATTGTGTGGACTCTGTCTCTGGACTGAGAGCTGACATAACGGCCTTGATTGATCCTTTTTTTTAATGGAATGTAGCCCTTATTTAAAAAACAATTAAAATATAAAATAAAAAGTTATAAAACTGGTGTATTTTAATGATCAATTTCTCTAGTAGGAGGAATTTTAACAGATTGAGGTGTTTTGTCATTTCAAATTGGAATTCTGGTGTGGTTTGTGTCTGTAAAATGTGGGTTATTTTGCATAAATATCGTAGGATTATGTCTTGAAATTGATAGTTTTAAGTGTGTGGTTTTGTACTTACTGATTTTTTTAATAATGTCATTTGTGTTTATTTTGAGTTGTAATATATAAATTCTTGCTGGATTGAAGGGTTTATCTTGGGAGTTTGCTTGCCTGCTAGTGCTTGCTCTGTCTGGCAGAGTGAATTGTTAAACGGACTGCGAATACGACATGGAAGAAGGAAGAACTGAACTAGAGTTTGATGAATTTGAAATGCTTCTAGGCGAGATACCAAATGCTACTTCTGGGAACACACATTCTGAGGAATCTGGAACAAAGAATGCGTCATCGTCTCCCATCTGTGTGAACTCCTGCAAAGGGCCGTTGAGTGACAAACTCCGTAACAATGGGAGGCTGGATGAGGGGAAGAACTCGGCAAAGAAAATTCAGAAATCACCTGTGAAAAGGGTTCAACGAGAGGTAACAAATCTGCCTGATGATCAATCCTTAACGTCTGCACTCGCAGGACTGAGCTTCGATGGTGCAGTGAATATGGAAGCTGGGAGTCATATCGAAAATTGTAAATCCTTGCAGAACTACTTTTCAATGGATGGACAAATCCCAAACAGCTTTAAGACGCAGGTTTCGATCATGGATACGCCGGTCATGGTTGTTCCCTCTTTCCAAGCACCAAATAATATACCTTGTGGATTTTATGAGTTTGATGTGACAAACTCAGGCCAAGAAAGTTCAAACATGTCAAAGTTCAATTCTGAAGAGCTTAAGAAACCGCACTCTGCCTATTCACAACCTATTGAAAATTTATCTCCTGGTGCTCATGCAGTGGAAGGTTTTCAGTTCCTCTCTAATGTGCCTGCTCCTGGTCTGCAGTTTCCTCTAACTTCTGATCATCAGCAGCAATTCTTTCTTGATGCACAATCTCGTATTCCTTACCTACATTCGCAACAGTTAAACCAGAATCAAATTAGCTGGGGAAACATGGAAGAGGAGCAATACCATAGGATGCAGCAGCAATATGTATACTTGCAGCAGCTTCATGATCAGCGGTTGGAAGCTCAGCATCTGGTTCAAGGGAATGGGAATATCGCAAGCAGGCTCACGTGTCCAAACCCGAGGCACCCCCATTTTGAGGTTCCAATCTCTCATCGGCTTGAACAATCTGATCAAGAACGAATATGGAACAATTATGTAGTTCCCAGGGGTCCACACCAATCGAATCCTGCTCTTTCATACACAGATTTTAACGCGGTTCAAGTTCTTGACAAGGTGGGAAAGCAGAGTTTTCCTGAGAAGATTCTAACAAGATCACAGGGAATGAACACACTAAAAGCTGTGAAGTTTGGTGCTGTTGGAACAGATGAATCACTTACTCATGTTAGCCAGAATGTCAAAGTTGGCTCGAATGGTCATTTCCGGCATGCCTTATCTACTCAAAATACCGGATGCTTTCAATTGGATAGTTTGAACACATGGGGTAT
>JAOTRO020000013.1:1189101-1200836 GCA_028566515.2 Pyracantha coccinea | reverse complement strand
AAATTCATACCTCGGTTTCTTGGAGACAGACATTTCGAAACGCTAGCCGGTAATCGCAAATCTCAAGTTCTGGACCGCCAACAAACGACGCCGTTGATGTTGACGAAGCACCGATTTCAGCCTCGAAGCTTAAAACGACGGCGTGGCTTGAGGTACGAAAGATATAACGACGCTCTCGTCAACGTCGTCTACGAGAAGGCAATTCCGACAACGGTCAGTGAAAAGCTCGGCCAATGCGAAGAATTCGGAAGCTGAAACGACGCCGTGAGTCGTGACCGTGTTGGCGGCCAGACGACGGCGGAAAGGACGAGGCTGCGGCAGAGAAAATGGCGTTTAGGATTTCAGAGAGAGAGAGTGGAGGTGAAGAGTGTGGAGTTTTAGAGAGAGAGAAAGGGAGAAGAGAAGGGGTCTCTGCAAATTCAACACACTATTTAACCTTTCGTTCCCGAAAAGCATCCGTTCTTGAATTTCTCTCTATTTTCCGATTTTTATGATTTACCATTTTTACAAATCGTCGTCGCGAGTGTATAGTAAATTATCTACTCGCTACGGATTTAGCAGGATTATAGTGACTGCTTGATCGGACGGCTTGATATTTGCAACAAAAGCGAGTGCGGATTTAGGAGAAACTAGTGGCGTTGGGGGTAGGTCTACCACAAGCTTTGTGTGGCCGTACCTTGTGGGCCATTTACGACACGTGGAGGCTAGAGAATGCATATGCCTATTGGCGAGTTCTGTACTACCAACGGTTCTTTGACCAAAGAAAGAGCTGGCGTAATAAAAATTGCGGGAAATTGGATAAAACCATAATCATGAGATAGTGACCCAATAATAAATAACGAATTACGAAACTTCTTTAAAATTAAAAATTGGGTTTGAAATGTATTGCTGGTGTGGAAGTCAAACTTGTAGCTAGGGAAGACTGAAATACCGTTGTGAGTCTTCCTGATCTCTGAAAGAGGTGGACAATTGTAGCTTGTCACCAATTGTCTTCTTTTTTAAAAAATAAAAAATTTAAAAAAAAAAGTAAAAATATAAAAATAAAACCATAAACCCCGATTGTGTGTCAGATTTTCTTTATTTGATTTTACTCTTTGTGAATGTTTTGACCTTTGATTAAGAACCTGCTTAATATACATGGCTCAAAATTTTACCTAAATTATCTCCTCTAGGCTTGAATCTCCATCGCGTAACGCACCGCAATTTATGTGTTGTAAAATGTAGATTGTAATAATTGTGAAGGTTTTAGAAAAAAAGAACACGGTTCATCACTAGTCGCATTAATATTAGTTCTATTCAATCACTTATACAATCAATAATTTATCTAGTTTTTATGCAAGATGTCTTGGTATAATTTGAAGAGAACTGTTTAATATAAATTGTGATTTTTGTTTTGTATGATTTTGAAAAGATGGAAAGCCTTGACCTTGTTGTCTTTTGCATGCATGGCGAAATGGATCAGAACAAGCGCGATGTTATCATTCGTGAGTTTCGATCCGGCTCTTCTCGTGTTCTTATAAGTACCGATATCTTAAAATGCGAATTTGAATCACATTATTGTTAGCATATTGTGAAGCTTAGCTCACTCCTTCACCTTCTTAGCGTATAATAACATATGACATACTACTCCATATTTCGGCACATTGAAAAATCTCTCTCCACGTCCACCACCCACAAAACAAATTTTTGGCAGTTAAAATGCTATGTTGGTGTCCGTGTCTCAAATTATTCAGTATTAGTTTTGGTGTTTCAAATTAATCATTTACTGTTGTAAAAGTTAAAAGCACGATAACGTGTGATAGACTTGAAATACTGTCACGGTGTCATCTGAATCTCCATTATGAGGATTTTCGATGTCTTCTATTTTTATTTATTTTTTGTTTATCATCGATGTCTTCTTTTTAGTTCCTTTTGTATGCAACTCTATTGTGCACGTCAAATACTCGATGAAATGCCTTTATTGACAAGTCTTTGTAGTCTTCGACACTACTCTACAATTTTTTATAGCCACTTGGCAAACCACTACATATCATAATAGTTGTTGACATGTTGGGATAAGTTTTTAGCAGATGTTGGCAAAAATACATGTGCTCCTACCAGGTACTCGACTAAATGGTTCAATAAATTATTATTATTATTTTGAATTATGACAAATTACTTGAAAATTCTAACACCGCCACTGCTTTTTGGGGCAATTTCTAAATGTTGGCAGCAAAATGTTGCCACCTGGTTCGAAACGGTAAGTGAGGGGAGGAAGGACTTGTTGTGGTGGGACTTGGCAGAAGCAAGTGGAATTGATTAACAACTAAAAAGTTGTGTTCCAACATCATCGTCTTTATTTCGTTGACCTCTTGATCCTACGAGTTGCTGTAATAGTCTTTTAAAATTATATACCTGTAGCTATTATTTGTGGTTAATAGCGTTTATCTTTGCAACTAAGGTCTTGTGTTTGATTCTTGCAACTTTACCAAACCAGAAACACTTTTCTGATTCCGATTGTTTGTATTTCCAATTACTATTTTGTGTGAAGATATCATGTTAGAGTGGCGAAAAGGAAGGATGCGCATGAATATGTGTGCTCGTGTTTGCTTTCTTCACTTTCCCTTTTCGTTTTGGAGTTTGGAGTTTGGACTCGTAATGTGTTTAGTCCAAGTTTAGGATCAGATTTGGGCCAAAGAACTTCTCAAGCCCGCATTGCTTTACCTTTATATGCCCCTACATATTCCTTACTTTTCTTGTCAGTGCATTGTTTCCTTACCTATTTGGTTTTACGACAAATATGTCGTCGTTCATAATATCGTCTTGATTTTTCGCAAAATCATATATCCCCCCCGGTTAAGGTATACAGTTTTGAAATGACCAAGTCTAAAACTTGACCAACTAAAACGAAGGTTGGATTACCAACTTGGCTACCATTTTGCTATTATACAAGAGTCAATCATTTTACATAAAAAGTAGACACGTAATTACATACATCCATGCGTGAATAATCATGGATTGTTTTTCCTCCATAGACACCGACGTATCATTGCAACAGATCTGGCTAAACGTTTTTGCAGGAAGGAAATCGTGCAGCTGACATTTGATTTGACAATAGCAAGGACACCTCGTTCCTCATTCCAAATCGCTAGAATTGTGCCAACCGCTATGACAAGTTTGCTGTGGAGAAGACCGCTCTCTGGCTGCAATTCAATTTTATATGTAGCAAAATTAAAATAAACAAAAAAGAATCTACCTTCCCAATTCTTTACCTAATTATTTAATTAATTAACCAAATTCAACACCTACTACTAACTCAAGAAATCACTCCCATGCCACGTATACAAACTTGACTCTTCAACTTATTTAAATCATATAAAATGTGTCCCCTTTCTGTTAAATTACTTTTCTGATTATTATTTTCTTGTCTAAATGGTTATAATCCTGAGAAATTCATATACAAATAAGCCTCTCACTCTCGCACCCAAGTAGCCCATCCCACCTCCCAATAGACAAGAACTTTCCAAGCAAGCAGTTGGAGCGTCAGTTCCACGCGCACCATCTTTATGTGAGTGTAACTCCCCCCCACAAGGAACAGGGATGGCTCCTATTTTATAGCCACTCTTCTAACTTTTTTATTATTCATTTTTCAAAATAATTTTTTTATTTTTATCTTTTGTCTGTTTCTCTCTCTAAAGTAGCTTCCCTTCGTTTTTTCACTTCACAGTTCACACAAAAGATATCTGTGAGTGAGTAGGGCTTTTAATCTTTACTCTTTCTCCCTCCTCCTCTGTGAACATACAATCTTGAGAGAGAAACCCAACACAAAACAGAGGTAAAGCCAGCTCTTTTAACCTAAAAGAAACCCTAATTTCCCATATCATCATCTTGTTCTTCTTCCTTTCTTCTTGTTATTTCTGACTCAAAAACCTGGGGCTTTCACTCTTGTTCTTCTCCGCCTGCCCAGCTCCAATTTCTGCTCCAAACCCTAGTTTTGGACCCCAAATACCACTTCCAAAGCCCTGAATTCCCCACCATGCTACTTCCATTCCATGCCATTGCGGGGTAGTGGGTGCGGGGGGCATTGGGGAAATTTGATTTTTTGACTGAATTTTGTTGCTTTCTGGTTCTTATTTGGAATTTGGGAGATGTGCTCGGATGCATGCGTTGCGTAGGTGAGTGAGGGAAGCCATGGAAGGAGATGAGCGTCACCTGCTGCTGGCATGCGTGATTTCGGGGACCCTTTTCTCGGTTTTGGGTTCTGCCTCATTTTCTATACTGTGGCTTGTGAATTGGAGGCCCTGGAGGATCTACAGGTAATCATATTTTATAATTCTTTTGAAACTTTTAGTTGCCATCTTTGCCTAGAGAGAAACTAAATGCATTGATTAAATTTAATTTATGGCTGCATTAATGCATTTGTTAATATTAGGGAATTAAGCTGTATTTAGTTTGAAGTTTCAAGATTGCACTGTTAAAGTAAGGTCATTTGGGGATTTATTACTGGGTTTAACTCTTCTATTAAAACAGAGGCTAAGTGCTGTTTCAGTATGCAATTCTGGGATTTATATGTGTAAGAACTTGAGAAAGGCAACATCTATTTAACTCCAAACTTAATACTATCACTTCCGTATGTTTTTTTTTTTCCTTTTCCAGTTGGATCTTTGCCAGGAAATGGCCGGGTATCTTCCATGGACCTCAGCTGGATATAGTATGTGGCTTTTTGTCTCTTTCCGCATGGATACTCGTCATTTCTCCAGTTCTAGTACTGATCATATGGGGAAGCTGGTTGGTTGTAATATTGGATCGACATATAGTTGGTCTGGCTGTAATAATGGCTGGCACTGCTCTTCTACTGTCGTTCTATTCAATCATGCTTTGGTGGCGAACACAATGGCAGAGCTCGAGTACGTATTCCTGGACCTTTAATCAATTTTCTTTTTTCCTTGTATGACTTAAACTGTACGAATAGATAGTAATACCTGAAGGTTTTGAGGATGATGAGAATGAACCATCTAAGTTAGCCTTAAAGAAAATATGGTTTCTTATTTAAATGTAAATGAAGCATTGGGCCTGATATGATTGATGAGTTGGTGATGGGATATAGGAGATCAGCAAAGACGACACACGAACAAAAATGTGTCAAGTTGGTAATGGGATATATGGGTTTAGTATTGATTATACATGATGAACATCGTCAGTTGAGCTGCTAACATGATATTAGAGCTTGGGCAAGTGCTGTCTCAGCTCCCTTCCAATCCGTTAAAGTACAAAATATAGGGAATGGTTGAAGAAAGTTGGGTTCCACCATAAAACCAATTGGCAATATGGGGAGTAGCCCAATTTACTTATAAGTACATGTAAGGTCCTTCGTCCCATCAGTGTGGGATTCATTCTCAACACGCCCCCTCACATGTGGTAAATTTTCAAGCCTAACACGTGGACAACACAATGGGGTGACGTGGAGTGTGTGTGGCCATTTGGCTTCACACGTGGGACAACCTGCTTTGATACTACGAAGAAGTTGAGGTTTCATCATAAAACCAATTGGCAATATAGGGAGTAGCCCAACTTACTTATAAGCACATGCAAGGTCCCTCCTCCCATCAATTTGAGATTCATTCTCAACAATGGCTAGCAAAATGGCCATTCCTAAATCAATACAAGTTGTGATGGGAATTGATAATGGATCCTCAATGGGTCCAGTGTACTCATGTGGAAGATAATATTGATGATGTAGCTCCATTCACAATTATGCTTTTGAATATTTATAATACGAGCTTGCGCTTTATTGTATTCATATTCTTATAAAAGTTTTGTTTATTGGTTTTTGGGTAAGCATTAAACTTGGTTTTATACTTTTTCTTTAACAGGGGCTGTTGCTATTCTTCTTCTTCTGGCTGTTGCCCTTCTATGTGTGTACGAACTTTGTGCTGTGTATGTTACAGCTGGTTCAAAAGCATCTCAGCGGTATTCGCCGTCTGGTTTCTTTTTTGGCGTCTCAGCAATTGCCTTGGCAATCAACATGCTCTTTATTTGCAGAATGGTGTTTAATGGTACACCTTGCAATTTTTTATCCTGTTTAGCATGCATGCTTCTCAGTTTGATGATTTTATCTCAATGAAACTATAATTTGTAATTTCTGCCGTCAATTATTCTCTACAATTGGTTTTTCTCCTTTAAAAACGTTCTCTATCAATTTGTGCAGGGAATGGCTTAGATGTCGATGAATATGTGAGGAAGGCATATAAGTTTGCTTATTCTGATTGTATAGAAGTAGGTCCTGTGGCATGTTTACCAGAACCACCAGACCCTAATGAATTATATCCTCGACAATCTAGCAGGTATGTTCAAGTTTTATTTCATCAGTTATTACTGGATCTTCTAGTCCATCTCTGAATTCGTTGAAGTTCTCTTTTCCCCATTCATTATCTTTCGTAATAGATGCTTCTACAGTGAATATTGTTACCACTTTCACAGCCTTTTATTGATATTCTGAAAATACTCCGGAGGAAAGAGAGATGTTGAACATTCTGCGTCTGAGGCAATAAATGCTCTTGATAATCCTTATATTAGTTTTACTTGTCTTATTAAACATTGAAGAATTTGTTTTGGTTTTCTTCGTCCTTTTGGAAGATAGGGTGTTGATACAAAGTTCCCATTGGTGTTGAAGTTTGTAATATATTTATATCTAATAGTTTACATCAGGTTTAAACTTAACCCAGAATTTTGTTTGAGTGTTGTCCTCTTTTTCTGATTTCATTACGTGTATGTAGGGCTTCACATCTTGGGCTTCTTTACCTTGGCTCACTTGTAGTCCTTCTTGTGTACTCAATCCTGTATGGTTTGACTGCAAAGGAGTCACGTTGGCTTGGAGCCATTACATCAGCTGCTGTCATCGTTCTTGGTAATCTAACCGTCGTATTTTGTTTTTGTGTATTTTGCATCCTTTATATTAAAATTGATGTATTAATTTGCATAACCCACATGCTGTAGATTGGAACATGGGTGCATGCTTGTATGGTTTCGAACTCCTTCAAAGTCGTGTTGCAGCGTTATTTGTTGCTGGAACATCTCGGATCTTTCTCATTTGCTTTGGGGTCCACTACTGGTTTGTGAATTTTTTTCACTATTAATTGTAATGTCACTGCCTTTTGTTTCTCTTGGTTGTCACAAATACTGCCATTTTTTCAGGTATTTTGGGCATTGCATTAGTTATGCAGTTGTAGCGTCTGTTTTATTGGGTGCTTCTGTTTCTCGCCATTTATCTGCAACGAATCCGTTGGCTGCAAGGAGAGATGCCTTACAGAGTACCGTGACACGCCTCAGAGAGGGATTTCGCAAAAAAGAGCAAAACAGTTCATCAGGCTCATCTGAAGGTTGTGGTTCAAGCATGAAGCACAGTAGTAGTGTTGAAGCAGGTTGCCTTGGCAATGTGGTTGAAGCAAGTAATAGGAGCACAGCACAGTGCACACTTGATGCCAATAACTGGACTAACACTCTCTTACGAACTGCAAGTTCTCGTGAGGGAATTAATAGTGATAAGAGCATAGATAGTGGAAGGCCAAGTTTAGCATTGCGTAGCAGTTCTTGTCGTTCAGTAATCCAGGAGCCTGAAGTGGGAACATCCTATACTGACAAAATTTTTGATCACAATAACACACTGATGATTTGTTCTAGTAGTGGTCTGGAAAGCCAAGGCTGTGAATCTAGTACGTCAAATTCTGCAAACCAACAAACTTTGGATTTGAATTTAGCTTTTGCATTGCAAGAAAGGTTAAGTGACCCAAGGATTACATCTATGTTAAAGAAGAGGGCAAGACAAGGTGATCTTGAATTGGTTAATCTATTGCAGGATAAAGGATTGGATCCTAACTTTGCTATGATGTTAAAGGAGAAGAGCTTGGATCCGACTATTCTGGCATTACTTCAAAGAAGTAGCTTGGATGCTGATAGAGATCACCGTGGCAATACAGATATCACCATAGTTGACTCAAATAGTGTTGATAATGGTTTACCCAATCAAATCTCTTTGTCTGAAGAACTGAGGCTTCATGGGCTTGAGAAATGGCTTCAGTTTTCTAGACTTGTTTTGCATCATGTGGTAGGCACCCCAGAACGGGCATGGGTTCTCTTTAGTTTTGTTTTCATCCTAGAAACTATTGCTGTGGCAATTTTTCGTCCAAGGACAATTAAAATAATAAATGCCACACATCAACAGGTGAGCAAGGGATCTTCTAACTTTACATTATCATCTATTAGTTGGTAACTTTATTGTTGTACTTCTCAATCCTGATTGGTGATGAGAGATGAAAACTTTAGATATAATCTGTACCTGATCATGCCTAAATTTTGTGTTTTGTTTTTTGTAGTTTGAATTTGGCTTTGCAGTGCTGCTGTTATCTCCTGTTGTCTGTTCAATCATGGCTTTCCTTCGATCTCTTCAAGCAGAGGAAATGGCCATGACCTCAAAACCTCGCAAGGTATTATTTTACCTCTTATTCCTTTCTCGCACTGATTTTTTAGATTTGTTGTTTTCTTTTGGATTGAACAAAAAGGTTGATGCTCCATTGCTTCAATTAGTCTTGATAGATTTGCATGGTGGAATTTATTTTTGAGAAACAAACGTGTTTAATGTAATTGTACTAGTCTGGATGCTTGTGGACCTCTGGTGTGTAGTATGTAAAAATGGGTTGGCCTATGTGATTAGTAGGAATAGTCTCTTGGGAGTATGCACATTTGGATCTCTTTGATTGGGTCTGAGCTTTTCCACTATCTTTGTTTTTTCTGTGTACACCTATGTATTTGAAATTTATTGCTGCTTATGTTGGTGCTCGTTCTCATGTTTCTTCAGTATGGCTTTGTTGCTTGGCTGCTCAGTACTTCTGTTGGATTGCTGCTTTCGTTCTTAAGGTATGCTCTTTTTAACATATCACTAAATTAAATTCTTCTTTTGGCAATTATTCCATAGTTCTGATAATGTTTTGTGGAGCTTTCTAGTGTATCATACATAGAGTTTGAATCTCTTAAAAAAAGTATGTCTAAGAGAATGAGTCTTTCTCATTTTCAGTTTTTAAGTGTCAATTGAATGATTGAATTGATCAGTTGGCAATGTCTGACTGAACCTAAGATGTTTTTTTGCATGTATAACTTTTGGTGATATAAGATAATTTACAAAACTTGTTTAATCAATAAGTTCATTTCAATTGAGTTTCTGATCCTATTTCATACTGCATTGCACCATTTAGTCTTAAAAGAGTGCTCTTTCACTTGCCTGTAAAACTTGTGGCTCATAAGTCTTGAAAGCGGTCTACATCCATCAAACTTATTCTCTCTTTCCCATTTGCAGCAAATCATCAGTTCTTCTTGGATTGTCCTTGACTGTCCCACTCATGGTGGCATGCCTCTCTGTTGCAATTCCTATATGGATACGTAATGGCTACCAGTTTAGGGTTCCTCAATTACAATGTGCAGGTCCTGCAGGGAACCATCAAATTCGAGGAACAAAAGAGGTTTGTACTAAATCAATTCATACCATGTTTAATGAGAGCATCTGAGCACTGTAAACCTAGTATGTTTTTTAATAAGCTCTTAATGGGATCTCGGCTTCTAGCACAACTGAACTGTACAATATGATCAGCACAAATATGGATATTGATTGCTGCTTATATCTAACCACTGTCGTTGGATGGTTATGCATGTGGATGGATTCATACATACTGTCACAATGTTGATATGCTTGTTTTGATTTACGTATTTATTTCTTGGAGTAGCCACTTCTTTATCTGTGAGAACAAATTACTGAGTTTATTTTTTAGCTTGTAATTCCTGCCTTATTTTTTGTGTGATTTGATTATTATGTGCTTTTACGAATAACGATTTCAAGAGTTTCCCTAAAGGTGTTTCTCTTATTTTCTATTATACAATATTTTCTTCTACTTTGTCACCCTTCACCAGAATTTATCGTTGACCTAATTTTGTAATTCTAATTACATCTTGTACTTTTCCAGGGTGTTATTCTTGTCTTAAGTACAATATTATTTGCCGGATCTGTGTTAGCTCTTGGTGCGATAGTGTCTGCAAAGCCCTTAGATGACTTAAAATACAAAGGCTGGACTGGTGAACAGAAAAGCTTTACCTCTCCTTATGCGTCATCTGTGTACATTGGCTGGGCTATGGCTTCTGCCATTGCTTTGGTGGTCACTGGTCTACTGCCAATTGTTTCATGGTTTGCAACATACCGGTTCTCCCTGTCTTCTGCAGTGTGTGTTGGGATATTCACAGGTGATTTATCAAGATTTTTGTTTCTTTAAGACTCCTCTCTTTTCCTATTGGAACATCATTGATGCCCTGTTTTTGCTCCTGATTTTTGGCATATTACCCTGTTTTTCCAGTTGTCCTTGTGGCATTTTGTGGTGCATCCTATATGGAGGTTGTGAAATCTAGAGATGACCAAGTTCCAACAGAGGGTGATTTCCTTGCTGCTTTACTTCCATTAATTTGCAGTCCTGCATTGCTGTCTCTTTGCTCTGGGTTACATAAATGGTGAGCGAATAATTGCTTTTTAGTGACTGAGTTGAGGCTGAAATCCATGGCTTGCTTTTCTTTCACAATTATAACTATGTGGAGTAATGGGTGCTTGCTAACTTTCTAAAATTTTATGGATTTTGTTTTTCCAGGAAGGATGATAATTGGAAACTCTCTCGGGGTGTTTATATCTTTGTCACCATTGGGCTTCTTCTTCTGCTTGGAGCAATATCAGCTGTTATAGTTGTAGTTAGACCATGGACAGTAAGTCAGGAATAACTTTGGTATCCTTGATTCTTCCAAGATTTTACACGCAGTTGACCTCTCTGACAGTCTTCTTTTGGCTTTACAACAGATTGGGGTAGCATTTCTTTTAGTTCTTCTCATGATTGTACTAGCTATTGGTGCTATCCATCATTGGGCTTCAAACAATTTCTATTTAACAAGGATCCAGACATTCTTTGTTTGTTTCCTTGCTTTTTTATTGGCATTGGCGGCATTTCTTGTTGGATGGTTTGAAGGTGAAGGCATTTTCTTGCTGCTTTTATTATTTGCCTCATCATCAGTTTGCAGTTATGTATTATAGATCTTTTATATGCTGCTAAGTACTAACCTTGTTTTACTCTCTGTAAAGATAAAGCATTTGTGGGTGCTTCTGTTGGTTATTTTCTGTTCTTATTTCTTCTCGCTGGGAGAGCATTGACTGTGAGTTGAATTCAGTATTTTGAATCAAATTTTAAATTCTCACTCTAATATTTGAGTTCTTGTTGTCCCTACTAGTTCTGCATGTTTTAATTTTTTGTTAGTTGACGTTTGTTGCAGGTTCTTCTTTCACCTCCTATTGTTGTTTATTCTCCGAGAGTTCTCCCTGTCTATGTTTATGATGCTCATGCAGATTGTGGAAAGAATGTCAGGTGTGTTAGATATCATGTGATAGTTCGTGTCTTCTTGTTTGTAGTATTAACATGGGGTAGTTTCACTTGATCACTGATAATTCTAATTTGTATTCCTTAATAGTGCGACATTTCTAGTGCTTTATGGGATTGCATTGGCAACTGAAGGCTGGGGTGTTGTTGCGAGTCTGAAAATTTATCCACCATTTGCCGGTGCCTCTGTGTCAGCACTCACTCTTGTTGTAGCCTTTGGGTTTGCTTTCTCTCGTCCCTGCTTGACTCTCAAGGTTTGTTTATTTTGCTTTCAGTTTTTCATTTGGCATTGTTCATATGCTT
>JAOTRO020000013.1:1165373-1177630 GCA_028566515.2 Pyracantha coccinea | reverse complement strand
CAACACCGATGCCAATTTGAGAAAAGAGAATAAAAGCTGTGAATTAAAATTTACTGGATCAGTGAAAGTGATCTCAACATATAAGATGTACAAATAATAACAAATTGATTGCAATTACCAACAGAAAAAGAGGTTAATAAGAATTCTAAATGCATGTGGATGTGGGCACCTCATAATTTATTTCTCACCCATGTGGCCACTGTATCTCATGATACAATTGTCACCCTAAAATCCCTAATATAGACTTCATCTTCCATCACAGTTCATCTTCAAAATTATTAATCTACTCAATACGTTGCAGCTTTGTAACCGCACGAACACACAACATCAACTTTAAACGGAGAAGATAAGAACTATGAAACATAAAATGATGGGAATGAAACTCAGTATACCTTGGTATTCAAGTTCATAGAAACTTCCAATGCGTGCAATCACAAAGTCCCTCGGCTTGGCAACACCGGTATCGGAAGAGCATGCCTGCAGTATCTGACAGCCTTGCTGCAGAACTTGCACAAAAAGGCATTCCAACCCCTTTGTGTCCTGTCTACTGCTGATTCCACCAAAAGGGAATATGTGGCTATCAAGTAATTCTCCCCTTGAATCTGTCCAGATACATATTAGCCAACGCCAGTCCTCTGTCCATCCGTAGCAACAATGCAGGCTTGGAGTCTTATCTGGCTCAGATCCATCTTGAGAGCCTGATCCAGAATCTGCACTTCCACCCAAACTTGCATTCTGCAGAAAGCCTCCACTACTGTCATCTGACAATGGCTTTGAAGATTCTAATGATAAATTACCAAAAGCTAAAGGTGACAATGCACGCTCTAGAGAACCAGGTTCCGCAAGAATAAAAAGTGGCTCAAACATGTAGCGAGTCTCATCTTGAGGAAAAAAATCTCCAATTCTGTTGGGATCACAGCTTACTGCTCCACTTCTTGTTGTTTGCCATGAACTATCCCAGCCACCAGTCCTCAAACTAGCATCAATTTCACCCTCTCTTGGAAGGGAATGCCCAGTAATTCGAGAGCCAACACAATCCTTCCACATCCCCGGAGTAGAAGAAGACATTTGTGTGAGGACAGTATGCGGTCTACTAGACAGTGATGACGATTGCACTGCATCACTAGATGCTCCTCGTGATATTCGGCGAGCCTTGTTATAAACAGTAAAAGCAGTCTCCTTGAGAATTACAAGCTCATTCAGTGATGGGCTTGTAACTTTAAAAATGGCATCCACTGTCACAATCTGCAGTACCAATTTAGGAATACTAAAACCAGAAAGTACTAAAATATTTGATATTGATGCCTCATCCACTGTTGCCGAATAGCTTAATGCCTTGGAAACCTGACTGTGCAATAGAGATCTCCTTTCTCTGTCTGATTGGAAAATGACCGATCCAATAGAAACAGAAGACTCAATGACAGTCTGTAAAACTGCAACAGGCTCAGGGAAGGGGCACACAACATAAATCACCTGGATACAAAGAACCAACATAATATAGGATGTCAATCACAAGCAGTTAAAATAGTTTCATAATTATCTTGAGCAATTAGCAGAAAATACATTTTTCAAATAACTATCAAAATAAGGTAAAATTGACTTTCCAGCGTACTCAACAGAGTCCCAAATGAATTAAGTTAAGAAAGCTTTACAACTTAGGATAATAAAAAATTTATCCAGATATAGGAACACCGCTAAATTTCCATAATCAGGAAAGAAAAAAGAACAGGTCTAAATACAACAGTAACTGAAGGCCTACTTTACTCACCGTTGAAGGACCACTACTTCCTTCTTTTGCGTTTGTGGACAAGCAGTGACCAAGTTTCAAACCTCTGAGTGCCTTTGAGAGAGACTTAAGGTAGCTTGTCAGGTCCCAGCCATTCGAAAGGGAGAGAAAATAATCACTTATTGAGCTCACAAGAGATGCATTCCTGCTTTCTATCTTCATTGCTTGAGGGCAATCAAGTAGGACAAACCCAGGAGATGGCCTTCTCCCAGAGTCCACCTCCATTTGGTTCCCAACAATCTGGGGTAAATGAGTTCCCAGTTTGCATGTTTCATAGACTGGAGAAAAGGAAGCAAAAGGCAGAATTAAAACACACAGAAAAAGGGGAGGGGTAAGAGATCAGGTGGAAGACAAATAGTTTTCTCTTTCTAAACAGAGAACATCTGAAAGCATGAAAATTCACCATAGATAACTGAGTTATGCACAAACATTTATTTTCCATTCAAGTAATAACTCCTAAATGTCTCTTTGAAATTTGAATTTACACATTTTCAGGGGTTGACTAGTCAATGTATGACTTCAACATAATTTATACTTTTTAAAAGCCTACGTGGCAGAATTATTTCGTAACATTAGGTATTCCCTTGTGTAATTGTGAGTTTGAGTTAAAATGTTAGAGCTTCTTCATCCTTATCTAATGATGGGATACTATCATTAAGATGATGATGCAGAACCAAGAGAAACTTAAAAGTAGGATCTACAATTCTACATTTTTGTAAAGGCAGATGTTAGTTTCTTTGCTATGATACTTCAGGCAATTGTGTAACAGACAACAATAACAATTAAAATCTTGTAAACCCAAAAAGAGGATGATAATAACCTCAATTGAAGCAAACTACCACTTACCAGTTCCTAGTTGTTGGAAAAAATCAGCAGCAGCAGATGTAAGGGGATCAATGTCTGGACATACAACAGAATAAGTAATCTGCAACAATCAATAAACAGAAAGTTGAAGAAATTATTGGCAATTACAAGCATCTTAAATATTCTTCCAACAATTGGTATACAGAGATAACAGAATAAATAATTTCTATCTGGCATTTGTTGCAAATTCGGTTCGATGAACTTACAGGTTTTTGTAGAGCATATGGCTCAAGCGGAGCCTTTTCCCAATGTTTCAGAGAGCTTGCTGATGCCTTAAGCCAGTCATCCTGATACCTAATACACAAATGATCATTTGCACATTTCTCTGTATGTGACTCACGCAAAAAGAGGTAGAATAATTATTCCAAATATGGCAACAAATTCATATCCTCTAGAAAATCAGTAAGAAGATGCCACAACCATTTCAACAAGCTATTTTTCTATCCTAACTATCCTTTTCTTTTGACCATCAATAAGTTTAATACAGAACTACTGACAGTTTCATGAATCCTGAGGTGGTTTCTCATGGGCATTCAATGGCTAATGACTTCATACAAGGCTAGAACCAAAATAATTGCACAAAAGGGACAATTGACATATTTCCTAGGCTGAACACTTTTCAAAAGGTCTGGTATATTGAAACTACGCATATACTTATTACTTGTCAATAAGGGCTTTACCACCCACCACGAAGCAAAGCCTAAGCCTTTTGGATAGAAGTGCACACCTCACCAAATCCTTTGAAAACACCAGTAAATCATATTACGATAACCTTTTGAGATGTATGGTTACATTACCAAAATGCAAGATCTTTTTTTTATCTGAGGTCCACTGAGATGAAAGGAGATTGCATTGGTCGCATTTGCATTTGATAGAAATAGCACTCATGAGGGATTTACTCTCGTGTATTTATATAATTTTGTCTGGTTGCAGGGAGCTATGAGTTGATTAAAAATAAGGCAGCTAAATGATAATTATCTTTGGGGATAGTATGATGTTACTCAGCTATTTCAACTCTCAACCTTCTCTATCCAGGAGGTCATAGAATCCTCCATACTATGTTGAATATGCCTCCTTATATATGAATCCTTGCTCTTAAACAAGTCAACATCGATGCCTAATCTCACTTCCAGATGATGTAAAAAAAAGTTGTGGACACACATACCCAACAAGTATAGCAGGCAACGGATTAACAAAAAGTGTAGGTCTTAGCCGGGAGCATGTCTGCAGGTCAGACTCAGAAGTGCAGTTGTCTTGGTTTGATCTTCTTTGGGATGTCTCTTCCGCTTTTACTCCATCCATTGCACTGGAAACTGTTCAACTTCAAACTGTTAAATATATTAATATCAACCACCTCATCAAGTACATACAAGCAAACAATACCTTTAATGTAAGTTGATCCAGCAGAACAAGATGGAGACGGGCTCAATGGTTCTCCAATAGAAGGTGCAACATCTCTACATTCACTTATAGCGGACTCAGCAGAATATCCATCAAGCGTGCTTTCACCTGATTGGTTGCGACCTCTACACCAATCAGTGACTGACATTGGCCCATCCAGAATACCAAATGCAGACTTTAGTGCCGTCCTTATGTCAGACTGCAGCAAACTAATCACAGATGAAGCATGAACCTGAAATGGAGGGAACAAGAGTCATGCTCTAATATCTCTTTCATCAATATTTAAACATAACCCAATAGAAAGGTCACAAAAAGAATCTACAAGGTAAAAGAGTAAAATACAGAATACAATAATTGACAAACCTAATAGACTGTCATATAATATCATTGTCTCAGAAGGTACTCAAAACCCAACCACGAGGTTGCTTTTCTACAAAACAAGTAATAACTGGAACTGGCATAACATGGTTTCTTTGAAAATAACATTAATATTGACTTGGAGGAGGACATCTTCAAGAAAAGGACTTGCAAGGTTAAAGGGAACTATTTAAAACTGCTACTAAAAGCATGACTGTAAGTAACTCAACTTAAATCCTAGTATAGATGCCAAAGCACTGCATGTCCATTGATTCAATCAGTCTGTTAGGAATCTAGCTCAATTATCCAAGAAAGCTTTGACAAATCTAGTTAGACTTTAATAAATCTTCACCTCCATAGTAGTATGTACCCGTAATTGGCAAGGCATAAGTAAATTTAATTTAGCACAGTTCCTATAATAACTATTACCTAATAATAATATACTAATCCAAGGTTCATATATAATCAATCTCAAAGTCTCTATACTAAAGATCAGCATGAGCATGCTACTGGAACAAGAACATCAATTTTCTGCGTAGAAGAACACCATATATATTTATAACAAAAGCTTACATCTGCTGAGAGTGGATCAACTAACTCCACACCAGCAATGTCCAGGGAGTGACAAGAAGCCAGTGTGCCCCCACAACCTGCATGGACCATAGAAGGCCCACAAGAAAATCCCTTCCTCCATTGCTCTTGTAATGCCAGCCAACCATAAGGACCATCACCACAATCTGAGTCTAGGGCCAAATCAACAAAGGATGTAGCTTGCTGTACAAGTAATGTAAATCCATCCAGAAGTTCCTGAAGTGGTTGTCTTTGCCCATAAGATAGTAAACTTTCTTCATTGAAGGAAGAATGAGGCAAAGACGCGCTAATTTCTTTACTAGATGAACTTGTGGGTTTAGGGGCTCTAGGAGCTCCTACAGTGCGCCAGACACCCACAGGTGCATTAGGATGCCCATCTGTCATTCCTCTATCAATATCACCAGCAATTCTAACGGGTATCGATTCTTTCCTCTTCGCCTCATACTTTCCAGACATGTTTTCTGGCATGACACTTTGGTCACCTGGCAGACTACTGAAACCAGTAGATGAGAGACTGCTTGAAGACAATAGGGTGTGCCGTATTCTACACATTGAAGTTTGAAATAGCATGCACTCAACTTCAGTCGCAAGAATGGTCCTCATAGACAGAAAGGGATTTTCTGACTCAAATCTGCCTTCAGTGATTTTCCTCTGGGCCACTTTAATAGCATTTGTAGAATTGAGAATTGGGAAAGGAGATGATGCTGCACCATCATGGGCGAGCACAATTCCATTACTACCTGTATGCAATCTTCCATCTTGTTGATCTTTTCCACTCTCCACATGAGTGTAATAATTCTTCGACCGGATAATATTGCTTTCATCCTTCTTTCCAGGACATGATTTTGAATTTATTGGCATGCCAGTCTTCTCATCAGATCCATCAAAGCAAGAGGAAGGTGGTGTTGGACCATATGTGTAAATGCTTGAGTTTGAATTTGAACTTTCCGCTTTTCGAGATTTTGGCAAGTATGGGCTTCTAAAAACGGACGATGAAACTTCACTTGTAGGTGTTTCAACAGCTCCATATTCAGGAGCAAATGTCATCAGTGCCTCAGCTTTTATTATATGATCGAATTCACTTATATTAGATGCTGAAGAGCAGTTGACTGGAGCTGAGGACAGCACACTATTTATGACTTCTTGATTTTTAATGAGCGGCTCTTCCATGGCTGCTGGAGGGGGTGGAATAAAGCTTTCAAAGGATGGAAAGCCGTCAGACAAAAGCAACTGATCAGAAACATCCATCATCCCAACTGGATTGTCAACTACATCGCCAGGGTCTGGTGCAGAAAACATGAGAGACTGAGATTCGGCAGTTCCTGGGGGCTTCACAAAACAAAGAAACGGGATCAGATCAAAAGAACCACAATCATGTCAATACAAGGAAAGGCAGGGACAACACAATACAGGTCTAAGAACACCTCCCCCACACCCAGGGGTGTAAGAAAAGGCGAGAAGAAAACTTATTACTCAATTCAAGTAATATACAAGGCTTGAGTCCCATATATCAATCCATATGAATGTCATCCTTAAAGTCCATATATCTGGTCTCGGATCTTAATATCAACTTACTGATAAATAACACTATCCTCCACCGTCAAATAAAGCTTGACCTCATCATTGTCAAAGACATTAAATTAATATATACATCAAGCAAAAACATATTGCAACACCAACTGCAAACAAGAAGCCTTGCAAATGAAAATCCTGGAAATATGCACTGCTTTATGATGTCAGACAGGATAAGAAAATACCTCCCCAAAAGGCAAAACATCATCTTCAAAGAGGTCACCGAAATCTCCAAATTCATTAATCAAAGCATGGATATCGGTGCCATCTCTGTCATCAACATCCCAATCCCAATGAGATCCAAGCTGCTCATTTGCAAGTCCAGCGATAGCTGAGTTGCTAACTTCCATGGAACTAAAATCAGAGTTGTATGCATCCTGCAGAGAAGCACTTGTAGCTGTACCTACTTCAGCAAATGAATCTGCCATTCCAGCTCGCGGACGCTTAAAACCCTGTAGATAAATAATAATCATTTATCCCATATACCCACCTCACATAAACCAGCAATAATATTAGGGAATCTGTAATAAGAACTTTGAAGCAAACACATTCTGATACAAAGTCATGTTCCCATTCACTATTTATCAACATGAAGTACTACGTCTTGATACAGTCAAGTTCACATTAACTATTGATATACATTTGAGTACACATTTTTTTAAGGCTTCTTATCCAAAATGATCTCTGAGATTGGTATAACTCCTCATTTTGTTCCCTGAGATTTAAAATCGAAAGAAGTGATCCCTGAGATTGTCCACCTCAATCATTTTGGTCCTTCTGTGAGAAATCTCCGTTAAATTGAGGGTATTTTTGTCAAATCAACCCTCCCCCTGAACTAGTGGTTTCTTCAATTTAACGGAGATTTTTCACAGGAGAACCAAAATGATTGATGGTGGAAAATCTCAGGGACCACTTCTATCGATTTTAAATCTCAAGGACCAAAGTGAGGAGTTTTGACAATCTCAAGGACCATTTTAGCTAAAAATCCTTTTTTTAAAAAAAAATTCCTAAACGAGTGTGCAAATGCCGTGATTTTTTTTAAAAAAAAATTTCTTTAACAGACAATAAATTGCTAATAAAAAGCCTGATTAATGGATAGATGAGATACCGATTTGGAGATATCATTTCCCAACCGATCATTAAAAGATAACCCAGACTGTCTACAGGTTAAAGAATCGGCATCTGCCTCTAGTTCGCTGGCTCCTGTAGCCATCATGTAATCACTATCGCTGGAGCCGCTGCTTATGCTACTAATGCTGCTACTATTACTGTTGCTACTACTATTATACCAACGTTGAATGCGAATCCCATCGGTTTCATTCCAGTCCTCTACAGGTTCTATGTTTTCAGAACTGCAGAGACCAACAGCCAGAAGTAAGAGAAAATCCACCGTATTTTGACTCTATCTATGGTGATTGTCATAATGAACCTCGGTAATACAGAAGTTCAGGAAAGACTTAAATTATAGGCAAAGGTAGAACATATAGTTTAGAAAATCAAACCAGATTATGTGACAAAAGAATGACAAGCAATATTCTCAATCTAACTTGTGTGTTGATGAAAATGGAAACAACCACTATAATCTCCCAAGAAAATTGCAAATTTAGGTGTACATGTGATTGTGTATTGAAGCAGTAGAGCAAACCTCATAATAAACTAAATAAATATACTAAAAGAGTCACAATGTGAAAATAAAATTATCATGGCTCGAGAAACACTTAAATATAAACAATAAATCACTAACCAAAGCATAAAGAAAGATGAGGCAGCCATGGAGGGTCCAATCCAATTTTGTAGCCATAATCTACATGTTTACATCAACAGTTTTAGGTCAAGTAACATACTAACATATAAGGAGCTAAATAAGAATGAGCAGTGCAATAATTGGACCACATATTATAGTTTTAAACAGTTTTGAACCTCACACAATATGGTAAATAAAATCATATTTCATATACATATGTACACAAAACACCCAGCCGGGTTAGACAATTGCCTCCAATTTGAGCCAAGCTCTATGTCATGTTAAGAAATTTAACTCATCAATTGCAGCAACACCAGGCACAGAAAAACTAAAGGTACCTCTTTAGAGATGATCTGGCCACTTGCAAGGCCGGGACAAGCACTGCCTCAGCCGGATATACAAATGTTTTTTCATAAACGGATGAATTATCCAATGCCAACTTCTGATCACCTCTTCCTAAAGCAGGAGATTCAGAAAGGTTATGTTTTCCTGTATTTCTTAAGGAGTTTGAGTTTGCTTGCAAGGACCTGTCACTTCCAGGTCTAGGAGTGACAGGTCTAGGACAACCAAGGGTAACTTCAGCATAGCAACTTTGACCCCTTAGTTGGCAACCAGAACCTTGTGAGGCATGGTTTGCCAAACCAATAAAACCGTTTCCAGTCTTAAACTTGCTAGAACTGCTTGAACAAAACATAATCATTAATATAATAATATTTTGTTTCTTATAAAGGAAGAAGTGCTAATCAAAATAGTAAGAATAGTTGAGCAGGATGATAAAGGAGTAAATTCAACCTAAAATACACTTGTTTGACAAGATCATTTGGACAGCATCCAGTTAGCCTACCACACATTCCATGAGGAGAAACAATCACTGCGACCACCGATTCAATACACAATCAATGATGATTAGATTGTCAGTTGATTACATAAAGAACAACAGCCTTTTCAGGTCAAATTTGGTATACTAATCTGATTTTGTACTCCATTTAACAAAATGCAAACTGGATTAGAAAATCTGAGTAGATCCATCTCCTTATATTCAAACCCAAATCACAATTTAAAGGACAACGTTAAAGAGTTCTAGCACACACCTCAAAGTAAATTGGGAATTAGAAGCATAGTATAGAAAGTAGACCAACCTGGAAGCCCACAACCACTATTTTTGGAAGAATGCTTTAGTTTTCTCTCTAGATCACCATTGGAAAGTGCTCGGACATGCCTATAAACATAAAGCACAAAAGAATCTGCTTGAACAAGTATCACACAAAATTTTCCAGTATAAAGTATGGTGTAGTTTTACATACTTTGCAGATACTAAAGCATGCACAAAGATTCCCTCGTCAGTGGCAGCAAAGATAAATTCAACTGTAGGCTGCCCTTTCCTGAAAAACATAAATCAATCATTAGGCAACTCAACAAGCATCATGAAAGTACCAATTTATTTGGCAACTCAACAAGCATCATGAAAAACATAAATCAATCATTAGAATCGCCCATACATGCATGCACAAACCAAGAAGGGAAAAAAATCATTTACTTGGGAAGATTGTTACTTGTGAACAAGTTGATGTTAAATATAATAAAAACTTTTAACAGTAGCACCCGCACCCCCCAACCACCAACAAAAAGATGTAGGCAGTCAGATGATTTATCTGAAAATAACTTAAATATAATTAAGTTGAGGAACCAAGGCTATGATGATTTCAGATGAAATAATAAAGCATTGAATACCAGACTAAATATTTATCATTGTCATTAAATGCTGGTTATCACTGCCATCGTTCTTATTGAAAAATACAACTTTATAAAGCCTTTCTACCACTGGAATTAAAAATGAATGCACAAATTACCTGAGAAGCTCTTCACTTTCTGATGGGTGGAACTTTGAAAATACATCTCCAAATCTCATGTAGGCAAGTCCAGATAGTGCTCTGTAAATACCAGAAAATCATTGTCAAGATACTAGTAAGAGGACTTTACTGCTTGGGTTTTCAGTGATTGATAAGCAAACCTTTCTATACGATTCCTTAAAGCCTGAGAAAGGGCAGCTGCAACCTCTTCTGAGTCCCCAGGGGACATCCAAAGTCCAGATGCAACAACTTCTCACCAAAAATTTATAAAATTAAAATATAACTTAGCAGATAAAATTTTATACCATAATAAATCTACTATTTGGCTATTGTACAAAACCATGATAACAAAAACCAAACACATAGTACCTCTTAATTTACAGACTGCAGCTTGAGCAGAGTCAGCAACAGTTGAATGCCGCCCAGGAAGAAAAAGCCAGAGTTTAATTTTCTCATCTGTGCATGTTGTATAAAGCAGCAGTTAAGTAACCAAATTTTTGTCACCCATAGCACACGGAATTTATGGCATCTTTCTCCCTATTCTGTTAAACAAGTATCAAATGAGTATCCACCCCAAGTCCCAACAACTAAGCCATTAGGTATACAAGACCATTTCATATTTGTACTTATATTATATTATATCTACAACCAGTATGGGATTTAGTTCTTCAACATTGCCAATCAAAAAGTTAAGTGTACTAAGGAACTAAAGGATCCATTTCTCACCTGGATTGTGCACACCTTGAGATGGATCCCAAGGCCCAACAAAGGAATTGGTCCATGTGCTGAGAAATCCATCCTTCTGCAACTGTACATGTGATGAAAGTACCAGCCGTGTTGCAGCATCTTTCGCACTGCTCAACAGTGCGAATGAGAGTTAGCTTTGATAATGTTTAGAGAGCATGTCAAAGAGAGTAAGCTTTGCTAATGCTTAGAGATCATGACACAGAGCCTTTTGCCTAACTATTAGGAAACTAAGAAGAAAGATACGGGGTGGATTTTTACCTTTTATCTGGTAGTGGGATCAACTCAGACTCATGGGGAAGAAACTGAAACCATGACACTTGATGAAAACCGCCCTGTTGAAGCAATCAATACTGGTTAAAAATTCTATTAACTAGCAAAGCAATCATGCAAATATTTTTGGAGGATTATATTCTTTTCAAATAAGAACTAGAGAAATATAGCTCTCTCTCTCTCTCTCTCTCTCTCTCTCTCTCTCTGACCACCACTGAAAAAGGAAAACTCCTTCAAACCCGACTGTCTACTCTCTCTCCCTGTACAAAGATAAACGGCTTTCTTGACGATGACACATTATTTTCTTCAGCTGTAAAAACAGGGTAAATTTAAGGGGGTTTATTTTGTATGTTAATATCACAATCATACATCTTCTGCATGTATATGTTTTACTTCCTCATACAGATTTTTTTATTAAGATCCATTTTGAATTATAATGTAAGAAAGCAATGAATCAAAGAAAAGAAGTATTCATACCTATCATGATTGAATTTACCATATGACAACAATATAATAAAGAAGGATTTGCAACAAAACAACCAAATGCTTGTCTTTTGTAGCCTCAGATATGACAATAAATGTAACCTTTTCTTTAGGGGTGTCTAAGTACAAAATTAATCAACAAGAATTAATAAGAGATTGACAAAATACATGGTTGCAAATGATCAATCATGGTTCCATTTATCATCAAAGTGGGTTTTGTTGTACTTTTATGCGCAAGCGGAAACAATTCTAACAAATTACAGCGTAAGTGAAGAAACAAACAATATCAAAATAAGAACTCAAGAGATTAACGTGGTTCAGCGAAAAAGCCTACGTACGTCCACGGGCAAAGCATGACGAGGAATTTCACTAAACAAACGGAGATTGCAAAAGAGTGTTTGACTCTCACATCCCAAATCCCACAAATTACAAACCCTAAACCAAACGAGTAGAGAATCCAAACAAACGGAAGAGATTCTCCCAAATTGTTCTCGAACTTACAAATTGACTCTCATCAAATTGCCACGCAAATAAGCCACACTCTCATAACTCCAAACGGTGACCTCCACCCAAAACACAATTACAGAAAACT
>JAOTRO020000013.1:1148869-1163959 GCA_028566515.2 Pyracantha coccinea | reverse complement strand
AAAAAAACAAAAAAAAAAAAAAAATTGAACCCAACGGTAACTAGCCGTTGGATTCAAATTTTTGACCTACTATTCGTGTCGGTTATAACTGACACTATTGATCTTATTCATATTGGTTATAACCGACAGGAAATCCAACAATTTTAACAAAAAATTTGGCCACCCCGGGGCTGGTTGGAATGGACCAGCCCTTTGGCCCTTTGGCCCTTTCAGATTTCGTGGGGCCCATGAGCCATCTGGCCTAGTCCTCGATTGGAGACGATTTTCAAACTATTTTCGACCCTCTAGCCCTCTGGACCCTTCGGTTGTAGATGGTCTTGGTACCAATTTGAGTTGTTTTATCGAGCCTTCTTCCAAAAGCATAACAATCTCCAACTCTTCTATCAGCTCAAGGTGTTCTTGCCCCTTGTCATCCTTGGATCTGGTGCGGCCGACCCCCAAAACGTTACTCCGACCTCATTTTCTTGTTTTCCTCGTCCTATGGGTCCCTCGACGTCGATGGACTAAGTCCTCTCATTGTCATGATACTCGAGGAAGTACGATCAATTTGTTGTGGAATATGCCTAAGTCAGCTGGGTAGAAAACAAAATCAAATTGTATGCATTTCCCACAGAGGGCGCAAAACTGTTAATGCTCAAAACTTGCAAGTTAACAAACTAAAATAATTTGCCCTTGGGGACTCAAATTGAAACTAAAATGAAATGAACTCAGGATTCAAGTGGTTCACCCTTCAAAACTGGACTACAACTGCTGTGTTGGATTCTATCTTCCTTTAGTCATCCGATCCCCTTACAATAGGTTCCCACCCCTTTATATATGGCCCTCCATGAACCCAGAAGCCTTGAGCTCACCCATACTTACATGGACCAGCATGCTGACAACTTTTAACCATCACTCGGTATTCAGTGATAAAGTGACGTTTGCTCAATCGGGATTGCACGTCCTTCCAGATCAATGTGTCCAACAACCTGCTTGGCCATGTTTAGTCACCCAATGTCACTCCGAACAGCGACCCGAACACCTTTTCTTCTCGTCCTAGAATTCTACTTTTGATTGGTGCTTAACACGTGACCTGGTTGGTGCTTGAGTAGGTTTGCTCCTAAAGCCTTGTGTCATAAAGTTGTCAGTCTTCTTGTGTCCTTGGCGGTCAAAAGTACTTTATGTTACTCAGTTGAACCAAGCTGGTGAGCAGTCGAACCAGGCTGGTGTGCAGTCGGCCCTAACACTCGGACGTGCTTCCCTAGGTTGCATGGACACTCTGAAACCCAAAGTGTCGTACACTCCGACACAAGTTGGACATAGTCAAGACACATTCAGGACACGGCAACAGGGGCAGATCTATATAGGACCCTCCAGAGGTCGGGAAAAACGACTATGAAGATCCTCACGGACCCTCTAAAAATCCAGAATGGCAGTACTGGAAAGAATGGTTTTACTGGAAATTGCAGAACGTTGGAGCATCGGACAGATTGAAGAAAATCAGGATTTGCAGTTGCCGAACATGGGGACCTAGAGTGCGGATCTTTTCTAGAGAAGAAGGGTTTATGTATTTATTTTTTTAATGACTTAGCCGAACGGTGCGTTTTGAACCAAGTCATCTAAAAAATAAATAAAACTTCCCATCTCCTCTGAAGGATAGCCGCCTTTACTCTCCAAAATCTCTCAACTTTCTAACCACATATGTTGCCCCACCATTATTTTCTCGCTCCACCACATATGCTGCCCCCACCGAGCTCTGATTTTTCTTCCAAAATAAATTGAGTTTTTCTTTTGAAACTTTAAATGGGTATTGTGTATTTTGATTGGGCATATTCTGAATTTTTGATAAAGATAATAGAGGAATTCATGAATATGAGTACTTTGTTATATTATGATTCGTGCTGTTTTTTTATACAAATAATTACCAAAAATATATTACATTTTAATCGCCGTGTCCTACCCATGTATGTGCCCTTGTTTTTTGAGATTTGTTGTGTCGCCGAATCCGTGTTTCTGTTTGTGCACCTAGGTGCCTCCCTTAGGCTTCTTATTCTTCTTTGGGCTTTAACTTTTATGGGGCCTTTCGTGGTCCTTTTCCTGGCCTACACTATTTTGAGGGTCGAAAAAGACCCTGCATTAACAGACTAATCATTGTATGACTTCAACATAATTTATACTGTTTAAAAGCCTATTTGGCAGAATTATTTCGTAAAATTAGGTATTCCCTTGTGTGATGGTGAGTTTTGAGTTAAAGTTTTTGAGCTTCTACATCCTTCCAACTGATGGGATACTATCACTAAGCCGATGATGCAGAACCAAGATACACTTATAGTAGGATCTACATGGTTCTCCATCGCAAAAGTAGGATCTACAATTCTACATTCTTGTACAGGCGGATTGTTAGTTTCTTTGCTATGATACTTCAGGTAATTGTGTAACAGACGTCAATAACAGTTCAAATCTTGTAAACTGGAAAAGCGGTTGATAATAACAGGAACTGAAGCAAAATACCACTAACCAGTTCCTAGCTGTTGGAAAAAATCAGCAGCAACAGATGTAAGGGGATCAATGTCTGGACATACAACAGAATAGGTAATCTGCAACAATTAATCAACAGAAAGTTAAAAGAAATTATGGACAATTACAAGCATTTTAAATACTCTTCCAACAATTGATATACAAAGATTACAGCATAAATAATTCTATTGGGCATTTGTCGTAAATTGGGTTCTATGAACTTACAGGTTTTTGTAGAGCATATGGCTCAAGCGGAGCCTTTTCCCAAAGTTTCAAAGAGCTTGCTGATGTCTTAAGCCAGTCATCCTGATACCTAATACACAAATGATCATTCGCACATTTCAATATGTGACTCACGCAAAACAAGGTAGAATAATTATTCCAAATACGGCAACAAATTCACATCCTCTACAAAATCAGTAAGAAGATGCCACAACCATTTCAACAAGCTATTTTTCTATCCTAACTATGTTTTCTTTTGACCATCTATAAGTTTAATACAGAACTACTGACAGTTTCATGATTCATGAAGAGGTTTCTCATGGGCATTTATGGCTAATAACTTCATACATGGCCAGAACCAAAATAATTGCACAAAAAGGACAATTGAAATATTTCCTGGGCTGAACACTTTTCAAAAGGTCTGGTATAGTGAAACTACTCATATACATAGACTTGTAAATGAGGGGTTTACCACCCATCACGAAGCAAAGCCTAAGCCTGTTGGAACTCAACCTTCTACAATCAAATATACACTAAAGAAAGTAGTGAAAAAAGGTTGAATAGAAGTGCATATCAAATACTTTGAAAACACAGGTAAATCATATTACAAGAACCTTTTGAGATGTATGGTTACATTTCCAAAATGCAAGATTGACTATTTTTATCTGAGGTCCACCTAGATGAAGGGAGATTGCATTGCTCGCAATTGCACTAGATAGAAATAGCACTCATGAGGGATTACTCGTGTATTTATATTATTTTGTCTGCTTGCAAGGGGCTATGGGTTGATTAAAAATAAGGCTAATTGATATTTATCTTTAGGGGTTAGTTTCAACTCTCAACCTTCTATCCAGGAGGTCATGGAATCCTCCATATTATGTTGAATATGTCTCCTTATATATGAATCCTTGCTGTTAAACAAGACAAAATCGATGCCTAATCTCACTTCCACATGTTGTAAAAAAAAGAGGTGGACACATACCCAACAAGTATAGCAGGAAAGGGATTAACAAAAAGTGTCGGTCTTAGCCAGGAGCATGTCCGCAGGCCAGACTCAGAAGTGCAGTTGTCTTGATTTGATCTTCTTTGGGATGTCTGGTCCGCTTTTTTACTCCATCCATTGAATTGCAAACTGTTGAACTCAAACTGTTAAATATAATCAAATTAACCATCTCATCAAGTATATACAAGCAAACAATACCTTTAATGTAAGTTGATCCAGCAGAACAAGATGGAGATGGGCTCAATGGTTCTCCAATAGGAGGAGCTACAATACTTGATGAATCTCTACATTCACTTATAGCAGACTCAGCAGAATATCCATCAACTGTGCTTTCACCTGATTGGTTGCGACATCTGCACCAATCAGTGACTGACAATGGCCCGTCCAGAATACCAAATGCAGACTTTAGTGCCATCTTTATGTCAGACTGCAGCAAACTAATCACAGATGAAGCATGAACCTCAAATGGAGGGAACAAGAGTAATGCTCTGATATCTGTTTCATCAATATATTCCTGTAATGAAATATAACCCGTTAGCAAGGTCACAAAAACAATCTACAACGTAAAAGAGTAATATACAAAATACAATAATTGACAAACTAACAGACTCTCATATAATACCTTTGTTCCAAAAGGTACTCAAAACCCAACCATGAGGTTGCTTTTCCACCAAACAAGTAATAACTGGAACTGGCATAACATGATTTCATTGAAAATAACATTAATATTGACTTGGAGGAGGACATCTTTAAGATAAGGACTTACAAGATTAAAGGAAACTATTTAACACTGCTACTAAAAGCATCACAGTAAGAAACACAACTTAAATCCTAGTATAGATGCCAAAGCACTGCATGTTCATTGATTCAATCAGTCTGCTAGGAATCTAGCTCAACTATCCAAGACAGTTTTGAGATATCTAGTTAGACTTTTATCTTCACCTCCCTAGTAGTCTGTAACTGTAATTTGTAAGGCATAAAAAAAATTAATTTAGCACAGTTCCTATAAAAACTATTACCTAATAATATAGTATAATTTACTAATCCAATGCCCTTATATAATCAAACTCAAAGTCTCTCTATAATAAAGATCAGCATATATAACAAAAGCTTACATCTGCAGCGAGTGGATCAACTAACTCCACACCAGCAATGTCCAGGGAGTGACAAGAAGTCAGTGTGCCCCCACAACCTGCATGGACCAAAGAAGGCCCACAAGAAAATCCCTTCCCCCATTGCTTTTGTAATGCCAGCCAACCATAAGGACCATCACCACAATCTGAGTCTAGGGCCAAATCAACAAAGGATGTAGCTTGCTGTACAAGTAATGTAAAACCATCAAGAAGTTCCTGAAGTGGTTGTCTTTGCCCATAAGATAGTACACTTTCCTCATTGAAGGAAGCATGAGGCAATGACAGGCTAATTTCTATACCAGATGAACTTGTGGGTATAGGGGCTCTAGGAGCTCCTACACTGCGCCAAACACCAACAGGTGGATTAAGCCCATCTATCATTCCTCCATCAATATCACCAGCAATTCTAACGGGTATAGATTCTTTCCCGTTCACCTCATACTTTCCAGATATGTTTTCTGGCATGATACTTTGGTCACCTGACAGCCTACTGAAACCAGTAGATGGGAGGCTGCTTGAAGACAACAAGGTGTGCCATATTCTACACATTGAAGTTTGAAATAGAATGCACTCAACTTCTGTTGCAAGAATGGTCCTCATACACACAAAGGGATTTTCTGATTCAAATGTGCCCTCAGTGATTTTCCCCTGGGCCACTTTAACGGCATTTGTAGAATTGATAATAGGGAATGGAGATGCTGCTGCACCATCATGGGCAAGCATAGTTCCATTACTACCTGTAAGCAATCTTCTATCTCATTGATCTTTTCCGCTCTACACAAGTGTAATAGTTCTTCGACCAGAGAATATTGCTTGCATCCTTCTTTCCAGGACATGATTTTGAATTTATTCGCATGCCAGTCTTCTCATCAGATCCATAAAAGCAAGAAGAAGGTGGTGTTGGACCATATGTGTAAATGCTTGAGCTTGAATTTGAACTCTCGGCTTTTCGAGATTTTGGCAAGTATGGGCTTCTAAAAACGGACGATGAAACTTCACTTGCAGGTGTTTCAACAGCTCCATATTCAGGAGCAAATGTCATCAGTGCCTCAGCTTTTCTTATGTGATCAAATTCACTTATGTTAGACTCTGAAGAGCAGTTAACTGCACCCAAGGACAGCACACTATTTATGGCTTCTTGACTTTTAATGAGCGGTTCTTCCATGGCTGCTGGAGGGGGTGGAATAAAGCTTTCAAAGGATACAAAGCCATCAGACAAAAGCAACTGATCAGAAACATCCATCATCCCATCTGGATTGTTGACGGCATCGCCACAATCTGGTGCAGAAAACATGAGTGCCTGAGAATCAGCAGTTCCTGGGGGCTTACAAAACAATGAAACGGGATCAGATCAAAAGAAACACAACAATGTCATTACAATGAAAGGCGGGGACAACACAATGCAGGTCTAAGAACACCTCCCCCACACCCGGTGGTGTAACAAAAGGAGAGAAGAAAACTTAATCCTCAATTCAAGTAATATACAAGGCTTGAGTCACAAGTAATATACAAGGCTTGAGTCGCAAGCAATGTACAAGCCTTGAGTCGCATAGTCAATCCATATGAACTTTCATCCTTAAAGTCCATAGATCTGGTCTGGGATCTTAATATCAACTTACTGATGCATAACACTTTCCTCCACCGCCAAATAAAGCTTGCCCTCATTGTCAAAGACTAATTATATTATATGATACATCAAGCAAAAATATACTGCAACACCAACTGCAAACAAGAAGCCTTATAAAAGAAAATCCTGGAAATATGCACTGCTTTATGATGGTAAATGTAGATGTCAGACAGGATAAGAAAATACCTCTCCAAAAGGCAAAACATCATCTTCAAAAAGGTCACCGAAATCTCCAAATTCATTAATCAAAGCATGGATATCGGTGCCATCTCTGTCATCAACATCCCAATCCCAATGAGATCCAATCTGCTCATTTGCAAGTCCAGTGATCACTGAGTTGCTAACTTCCATGGAACTAAAATCAGAGTTGTATGTGTCCTGCAAAGAAGCACTTGTAGCTGTACCTATTTCAGCAAATGACTCTGCCATTCCAACTCGCGGACGCTTAAAACCCTGTAGACAAATAATAATCACTTATCCAACAAACTCACCTCACATAAACAAGTAGTAATATTAGGAAACCTGTGATAAAAACTTTAAAGCAAACACACTCTGATACAAAGTCTTGTTCCCATTCACTATTTATCTGCATGAAGTACCACATCTTGATACAGTCAAGTTCACATTAACTATTCATAACATTCAAGTACAGTTTTTTTAATTCATAAACAAGCTTGCAAATGCCGTGGTTTGTTCAAATTTGATTTTTTTTCTTTAACGGACAATTCAGTGCTGATAAAATGCCTGATGAATGGATAGATGAGATACCGATTTGGAGATATCATCTCCCAACCGATCATTAAAAGATAAACCAGACTGTCTACAGGTTAAAGAATCGGCATCTGCCTCTAGTTCACTGGCTCCTGTAGCCATCATGTAATCACTATCGCTGGAGCTGCTGCTTATGCTACTAATGCTGCTACTATTACTGTTGCTACTACTATTATACCAACGTTGTGTGCTAATCCCATCAGTTTCATTCCATTCCTCCACAGGTTCTACATTTTCAGAACTGCAGAGACCAGAACAGCCAGAAGTTATTTTGACTCTATCTATGATTCTATAGTCATTGTCATAATGAACCTCAGTAAAACAAAAGTTTAGGAAAAGATTTAAATTAGAGACAAAGGTTGAACATATGGTTAAGAAAATTAAACCAGATTATGTGACAACAGAATGACAAGCAACTTTTGTGTGTTGATGAAAACAGAAACAACAACTATAATCTTCCAAGAAAAATGCAAATTAGGTGTGCATGTGAGTGTGTATTGAAGCAGTATAGCAAACCTCAAAACAAATTAAAATAATATACTAAAGGAGTCACAATGTGAAAATAAAATTATCATAACTCGAGAAACACTTAGATGTAATCAATAAATCACTAACCAAAGCATAAAGAAAGATGAGCCAGCCATGGAGGGTCCAGATGAGCCAGCCATGGAGGGTCCAATACAATTGTAGCCATAATCTACAGGTTTACAACCAACAGTTTTCGGTCAAGTAACATGCCAACATATAAGGAGCTAAATAAGAATGAGCAGTGCAATAATTGGGCCACATATTATAGTTTTAAACAGTTATTTGAACCTCGCACAATATAGTAACTAAATCATATTTGATATCGATGCTTGCAAAGCATCCAAGTTATCCTTCACACATAAGTTCCTAAGTTCCTAAATTATCTTGGTACATACATACACATGTCAAAGGGAGTAAGCTTTGCTGATGCTTAAAGAGCATGACAGATAGCCTTTTGCCCAACTATTAGAAAACCAAGAAGAAAAATATGGGGTAGACTTTCACCTTTTATCTGGTAGTGGGATCAACTCAGACTCATGGGGAAGAAACTGAAACCATGATACTTGATGAAAACCTCCCTTTTAAAGCAATCAACAAAAACCTCCCTGTTAAAGCAATCAACAAAGGTTAAAATTCAATTACCTAGCAAACCCATCATGTAAATATTTTTGGAGGATTATAGTGAAATAAGAACTTGAGAAATATAGCTCTCTCTCTCTCTATCTCTCTCTCTGTGACCCAGACCCACTGAAAAAGGAAATATCCTTCAAACCTGACTGTCTTTCTCTCTCCCTGTACAAAGATAAATGGGTTTCTTGATGACGATACATTATTTTCTTCAGCAGTAAAAACAGGGTAAATTTAAGGGTTTTTTTTTAATATGTTAATATCACGAATCATGCATCTTCTGCATATATATGTTTTACTTCCTCACACAGATTTTGTTTAAGATCCACTTGAATTTTAATGTAAGAAAGTAAAGAATCAATGAAAAGAAGTATTCAAACCTATCAAGATTGAATTTACCATATGACAACAACAATATAATAAAGAAGAATTTGTAATAAAACAGCCAAATGCTTGTCTTTTTAGCCTCAGATTTCACAATAAATGCAACCTTTTCTTTTGGGGTGTCTAAGAACAAAATTAATCAACAAGAAATAATAAGAGAATGACAAAATACATGGTTACAAGTGATAAATCATGGTTCCAGTTTATTATCAATGTAGGGTCACCCCCCTAACTCACAATATAATGGTGTCAGGTTATTATTAGATTTCCTTATCCAGCGAGTTAGATTGAAGAACAGAGGCAAACAATAAAACTTGATGGTTATGTGAGAAAATGCACAACGTCCTTTTTTTCTCTCTCCATAATCATTTCAAAAGGTAATCGGTTTCCTCTCATTGTCTCAGGTTTTCTTGGTTTTAAACATAATCCTTTACTGGAAACCAAATGGCTCTCCCACTTGCGTAGGATTTTCATCAAACTCGAAAAATTATTACAACACTCGGATCTGTTTAACGATTTCAATTAAAAGAGGAAACAAGAAGTGTTAGAAAGGAATCTACAGGTAACATAGAGAGTAATTAAAGACATACATCATATATTAGGGAAGATAAAGAAATTGTTTCTCTAGTTATGTCAGATGCATTTCAGCCATTAGATGGTAAAACAATTTAAAGACTAAACGCCTGGGTTGAATTATGTGGTCGTATATGTGGTTCCTGAACAGGATCCATATACAAATTGTAATTAAGGGTTTTTCTCTCTTTTATTTATTTAGCATTTAGGGTTATATTTATGCATTATTTTCTTTGTATTATTCGTTCTGCACTAAATATGATTGGTGTTGTCTTTCTTCTTTTTTCTCTTGCAAAGCTATCATATATAACAGCATTCAAGCCATGATGCAATGCAAGTATGCCATATTAAGAATAAACTCAAAAAATGAAACCTTAAGAATTCAAAGCTAACGAAACGAATGAAGAGAACAGGGGTAAATGAACATACGATTTTGACAATATTCGTCCACATTCCTTTAGAATATGATGGTAAAGCTCCAAAGCTCCAAAGCTCCTTGCCCCTCAGCTACTAAGTGCCCTTCTTTTATGATACTAAACTCATATCAAATCCAATCCCCAAACATCTCTCATCTCTGCAAACAATACCACAATGAAAATCATGCTCGTTTCCAACGCAGAGAAAAATATAGCAAATTAAGAAAATTGTTTCCACGTAGTGATATATGTATTGCATGTAAAGAGCTACGAACCCTAACAACCCCTCTGGTGGCAACAAATGGAGAGGGAAGCAAATTTCAAATTTCAAATTTCAGATACAAGCTGCAAGATTTCGTATGCTTCTCTTTCCCAATTCCGAAGACTTCTTGCAAGCGGAAAGACGGAAAGAAAAAGGAAGAAAATTTGCAATAGAAAATAAGCGTACCTTGTGTGCTGTTTGGCTGCCGGGAAAATTCAGTCGGTGATTTTCTTTCAGAGGGTTTTTCCTACTCAAGTCTCAACAGTCCCAAGTGCAATGAATTTTGGATCGAATCAAGTAGAAAGGATTATCGTGCGTCGATCTCATTCGGATCCTATTCCGCACTTATTCGGACATCAGCGCTAGAAAATGTGAATTTTTGTTGTCATTTGTCCGACACCCGATGGGTTAACGGTGCGGATCCTGGTTTGTTCGTTACCGATTGTCTAATTCAGAGTAAATAACCAAAATGCCCAAACTTGCATTGTTCATTTGTACTCCAAAACTTTAGCTAGTTATGCAATAAAATAATAAAGACAAATTTAAGTTAGATGGTCAAAGAGGTCATACGAGGAGTAATTACTGTTTAGTGATATTTCTCTTCATTTGAAATAAAAAGATTTTAAATTTGAAACTTATGAATGACAAATTTAATACCAAATTAAAATATTCATTGTGGAGCTTAACCGTACTCTCTATTCCTGTAAAAATATCGATGTGAAATAAAAATTTCCTGTAAATAACCGTTCACTTTCAGCGTGGTTTTTCTGCCGCTTAGCATAAACCCTCACTCTCTCAAATTTCCCAATTTTTTCTAGCAGAAAAGCAAAAATTAAAAAAATGCAGGCACTGGGAAAGCTGAGCAAGAATCTTCCTCGCCCTCTCTTCCTCCTCGCTCCGAGAACCTTAACCACCCTTACTTCTTCTTCTTCTTTATCGCACTCACTAACCTCACCGGGCAGTGATTCCACCATCACACACAGCACCAACACGTGTTTCACCGGAAGAACTCTGCTTCGCTCTCCTTGGTCCGCCATTCAACAACGCGGAGCCGTCGTCCACGGCGGCGATGTCAGTTCCTTAATCTCGTTTAGGTTTTTCGTACTATGAATTCGAGTATTTTGAGTTGCAACTGTTGTTTGTAATCATGGGTTAGGTGATTCGTGATTCTGCAGGTAAAACCTGGAAATGTCATTGCAAGGAATGGTGGGTTTGGAATTTTAGTGGGTTTAGTTGAATCTTCGTTCAAAGTTTTAATTTTTACTGACCAAGTTTGTGAATTTTGAAAATATATTGCATTGCGGTCGGGGTTATGATTTGCAATACCTTTTCCAGATCGCATTTACCAGGTGAGTTTGCTGATTATCTCCCTTAATGGTGATTAGTGTTGTTAATTAGTATTCTGAAGTTTTGTTGATGCATAATTTGTCGTTATACAGGTGTTAAAGGCGGATCATTCACATGAAGGAAGAGGAAAAGCGGTTGTTAAGGTGTGTTTCTGACGTTATCATTATTTGGGTGTTGGTCACAAGCTGTGATTGTAATTTATGTTTTTTTTTTTCAACCATGCTGATATCTTAAGCTGTGTTTTCGTTGCAGGTGGAGGTTCGTGATGTTGACTCGGGGAACAAGACATCCTTACGATTGTTGACGGATGAGCAAATTGATAGTACGAAACTTTTATCTTTGCAAATTCCTATTACTAGCTATGGTTCACTTTTCGAAGTTCAATGTTAGCATTCTCTGGTTGTCGTATGATCTTAGTTTCTTGGAAAAATTCTTTTACTGTTTCATGTCATTCTTAATGTCTGTTTTGATAATATTGAAGCGAACATGCTGGGTTGTCACTGTATTTCCAGTTGGCTGAGTTCCTTTAATCTTAATCATGTGCCTTTTTTTTTGAGCTATTATAAATGTGTGTGCTTAAGTTAAGATGATAAATCTCATATGGATTGCTGCAGAAGTATTTGTTGAATCAAAAACTTACGTTTACATGTGCACAGATCGTGATGGCATTGTAGTATTGATAGAGTGAGTTTTATATACTATTAAAATTTTCTTCTGGCATCGCCTTCGGTTCACTTTCTTCTGTTACTTTCCCTTAAATAATTTGTACTATTTGTAATTCTTATCAGCCCTGATACACTTGATCAACTCGATGTGCCTGAGGACTTGTTTGGAAAGAAGGCTAAATACCTACAAGGTCTAAACTTATTATAGTACATGTTACTCTCTGTTCACTTATTTCCATGATATTTTTTTATTTTCTTTTCCTTAGGGTCCGTATTCCAAAATATTATTGGTTGCCATGTATCTAAAATATGTTATCACTGTGAACAGAGGAAATGAAAGTGACAGTGGAGCTGTATAATGATAAACCTTTATCCGTTAAAGTTCCAAAACATGTGACATGCGTTGTCAAGGAAGCACAAAATCCTGTGAGGGGGACTGCACAAGCACCTAAGTATGTTTTCATTGTGGAATATTATCTGTTTTTCAGGCTTCATATCACTAGTTGCTTTCTTTTTCAGTATCAGTATATATGGAATTTAGTACTTTGTGAGTATGCAAATGAAAGAAAGAAAAAAATCCAGCAATTCCTAAACCATTGATTTCTCAATTAACTTGTTAAACTAAAGCTTGCTATGGACTTGGCTCCATTGAGGCATCAACTGATACCAGTGTGCTGGTTTGAGGACTTAACTATAGTTGATCGTGACTGGGTTGATGATTATCTGGTGTACTTTGCATTCTTTTTTCTCCTAAAAATCTTGTAGCTAAATTCTGAAGCGGTTTCCAGTTCTCATCTTGACACTACTGTATGCTGTAATATTATTATATCATTTGTGTGCTTTTGCTATTCCCTTGATATTTCTCTAAAATGCAGGGAAATATTAGCTGTGATGGAAAACGGCTTCACTGTCAAAGTAAGACTATTTTTTATGAGTAGTTTGATATTTAAACTTATTCATCTTTGTAGCTAATATTACAAAATAACATTAGGTATTTGCAAAACCTGTAGCAAGCAATAAACTTAGAATAGGACACATTCCAAATTACGGCTTTGTAATTTGAAGCGGGATATTTTTGTTGGCATTCCTAAACCTTGTTCTACCATCCCATGGTGCTTTGAGGATATTCCATAGGTTTTATGAATCATATATTGCATTATTGTTTGTGTTTAATGTTTTTTGTAAATTTTCTTTTCAAACTTTCCTAGGTACCACCTCACATTGTAGAAGGTGAAGCTGTGGTGGTTGACACCGATGACGACTCTTATGTTAAAAGGTAATTTTATACTCATCTTAATGGCGTGTTTCACATATTTCAAGTTCTATTTTCTTGCACAGTTAATATAGGATAAGCATTTTATTTCACATCTGCTTGAAGTGTATCTAATTTTTTTTTTTAAATGTTTATAAGACGAGATTTTTTTCCCGTTCTAACTAGAATGACCCCGATGATTGAGATGTTGAAGTTAATGCTATAATGTTATTATCCCTCTGTGTAATTGTAACTCTCCTCGTGCACTGTGAAGCGTTTCTGGATTTCGTACCAAGTCTGTTCTGTTATTTCCTTTCTTTTTTCCTTTTGGTATCAGGGCCAAGCCATAATGCTTAATAGCATTGCTTCAATTGGATGGAGAGATGGAAATTCTATTGGCCACTGTTTAAGATGAGTTGCTCAACTTCATGATAATTTTTACCATCTTGATGTAGCTGATTCAAAGTGATGTACATTTACTCATACAACATAGTTTGGCAGCGGAAATGATACCGCTCTTTCAGCGGGATGATAGTTTTGCTCGTTGACTTGATGAACAAATGTTTCTTGGTGCAGTTTAGTTTATAAAAAAAGGAAAAAAGTTTCACATTATTATTAAACTACTGTTTTGCACTTTTATGATTTTATGAGAAGGGAAACGATTTTTTATCATATATGCTGATAAGCTCTCCTTCATCAATGTTCCTCTGAAACTTCATGCCAGAATTCTTTTTAATGTTAAATCTGATTAGCCTACTGGTTCAAGACAAGATGTTCATATCTGGTAACCAACCGGTTTATTGGAGGCAATTCTTCATCACCTCGGTAACAAATCAGATTCACCGTTCATGAAATTTGACCGTCTGGACCAAAGCCTTGTTTGAAACATGACATCAGTGGCCAACCTTATGATTCACGGCGGTATTTTTGACATTCATATTTGGTTCGAATCTCCGAACTACAAACATGATGAAGTAAATAAGATTCTAATCTTGGCAAAAATACGAGTTTTAACATAACTGCTTTGAAAAGAATTGTTACCAGACCAAGAGCTAGTTAAATAAGATCGAAACGGAATCAAATCCAATCTGATTCCACAAGTTCATGATTCTTTCATTGGTGATTGTGTGATTGTATCCCTGTTGCATGACATCCCCCTACATACTCACGAAACAAAGGGGACATGAAACATGACATCAAAAGGAAAGCTTGACTACACGTTTTATGTACATCTTGTGGCAGACTTCTAGTATTCAGATTGCCAGTCCAACTGACACTTCGAGATTCCGAATCCTTTCTAAATGAAACCATGAAGTCTCCAAAATCATGCAGCAGAATAACATATAATCAACCCACTTTCCAATAAATAGACAAATATGCGTGCGTGTTTGCGTGTGTTTGAGATAGAGAGAGCAATAGCGAGAGAGAGAGTACCATAGCAGGAGGTGCAACGCGAAAAAACATGTAGAAATCCTTCAAACAATGGTCGTCTTGATTTTAGAATTTTCAGAGCACAATCCAGGGAGCTAGCATATTCACTTTCTTGTTTCGCTATACGGATATGTTTTGAGTGAAATAGGTGTTGGTATATGGTCCAGCCCATGATGAATGTTCTAGATTATTCTAGTATGCTAGACAATTCTAGCAAGTTATTAAGTCGGTGGAAGAAGCTAGAAAGTACTAGCTTCCTTGGTTGCAAATGGAAAGATCTAGAAGCTACAATTTTGTGGCTAGTCTAGAATTATCTAAGCTAGAGGTTTGTGGAATATACTAGAAACTAGAAA
>JAOTRO020000013.1:1138751-1148769 GCA_028566515.2 Pyracantha coccinea | reverse complement strand
AACCCGTTAAGTTAACAGATCATCCGAACACAATCTAACAGATCACCCGTTTCACCCGAACCCTACCCTGTACATATCTGATTGAGTACCCCATAATTTTGCTAAAACTGAGTCCTAATTATGCTTTACCAAATCCAACTACGTTGTCAAAGAACCATAATAAAAAAATCCCTTGACGCAAAAACTAAGCATAACCCATTAGACCCATCAACCGAAATCCCCATATTAACAATACCCACAACTTCAAATCTATTAAAAATCCAACCCCAGAAAGTAAAAAAGTTGAAAGATAATGGGGAAAAAGGATTAAAAATATACAGAATATACACAGCAATTCAGCCAAAATACAAATCTTATAACCTCTAAAATTAATCAGATTTTAACTCACAAACCAACCCAATTAGGCAATAACTATATAAATATATATATATATACACACACACACTAAGACAGAGACTTTTTCGTATATTAAAATTATATAGCAAAACCTGGGAAGGACCAGAGGGTTGGATGAAGGATTAGAGGCCTGAGATGTCACAGAGAAGAGAGAGAGAGATTGTTTGGAAAAAAGATTGGATCAATCTCTCCCCTTTTTGCGTTTCTTCAAGGGAGGTGTTTTCTGTGGCTAATAAATTGTGTTAAGAGAGAGAAAGAAGAGCGTTCTATCGTTCAGGAAAATTTCAATAACGGGTATTAACGGGTGGTTAAAGGTTTTTACGGGTTCATCCAAAATGATCTGTTAATTAACGGGTTGATCCGTTAACCACCCGACCTGTTTATCATTCATCCAAATACTAATTTTAACGGGTCGGATTAACAAGTCGGTTGAAAATGTTAGGTCTACATGAAGGAATAGTTTTTAAATTTAAATTTCATAGCATATCTTCGATTGAATATACTCTTTGGATTCTCTTTGTGAGAATTTTGGAGATTCATGAATCCTTTCCGTTTATCGTACATCGTCTGGTTAAAAATCATTTTAAATTTTTTGTTTAAAATTGAACACAAACAGTACTTGACGAAAACTAACCATACGATATACGATAAATGGACATGATTTATGAATCTTCGAGATCCTTACACAAAGAATCCGGAGATGATCCAGATTCCATATCTTCCACTTCATACCCGTTTTGGGTCTTGGTCGTTGAGGTGCGGTCTATTTCTCTACTTCGCTTGCGCAATTTGCACTTCTGTTGGTTCCATCCATCCCGACCCTAACGAATCGAGTATGAAGCGGTCAGTCAGTCAAGCGGTTCGGGTTCTCGCTCGGTTCCCGGGGGCCACTAATCAATAAAATAAGACTAGTGGGGCATCTTGCTTTTCTTAGTAAGCAGTTCATCTGACCCAGGGAAAATGCTCTATATTGGTCTCTCAATAGGCGACAAAAATAGGGAAAATGCCCTATATTGGTCTCTCAATAGGCGACAAAAATATGTAGGAGCCGTAAGGCGTTAGCAAGTAATCACTAAAATCAATCAACGTCTTCTCCGGAGTCCGTATGCATCCTCATTTGATGTGCAACGCGACTTGTGAGAAGAGAGAAAAGCACAACCAAAGTCTCCCTCTCCAAGGCAAGGGATCGAAGGTGTGGATAATTTTGGTAACCCAATTGATCTAAAGCTTCAAGAATTCATTCCAACAAACAGATTCACTGGTGATTGATTTATGCAGATGAAACGACCGCCCTCGGTCAAAAACATATTTGTTTAACACGATCACGCAGTACAAGCAACACAAACTATCAACCTGAACAGCTTCAAACGCCAAACCCCTGTTATAATGTGGTGTACAAAATTTATTATTTCGCCTCGACATTCATTCCTTGTCCAATTGTTCCTAACGAGAAGATCCCTCTCGAGTACTCGACTTCAGAATCAATCACAAGGGGTGTAATCCTCCCTACTATTCCAGTCACACCCGAAAAATTACTAGTACAAATATCATAAATTCAAGTAAATCCTACACCAGCTCCGATATTAAAATTCTCAATAATCAGTTCGACTCTGCAGGCGTGATTTTGCAGAAACAGGACTGCAATACAACTAGAAAAATTATTGTTTGAAGTTTAAACTCAACTCCAGCAGAAATATCCGACCACGAAGATAAACTACAACCCAACTTTCTTTTCCAACTTCTGGATCTGGTTGAGGAAAATCCATGTCATCTGCAGAATTTAACACCAAATAATCAGAATATGATTGAGAAAAATGTCGGCAGCTGAAAATAAATGGAACGTCCCTTGAGGAAGGAAGAGAGCGAGAAGAGTACCATGACATGGGGCGCAATTCTAACACAATAGACCGGAAACCCAGTGTAAAATTTCAATGGTCCTCCTGCTTTCAGGGTTTTCATGGCACAATCAAAAGAGCCAGTGTATGGATACTTCCCCTGGGCATCAGGCTGCATTTTCTGAATTTGGGTTTTCACATAGTCAAAGGGCAAACTGCAAGCAGCAGCGAAAAACCCTGAAACGGTACTGGCACCTACAAAGAGAAAGGAAGCACATGTCAATTCACCATAAGCATAGGCCAAATATTAACCACGGAATAGAGAGAATGGAATATATGAAATTAAGAGTTAACATTTCCCTTATGTTGGTGGCCATAAGCATAGGCCAAAACTAGAAAGTTCAATAACTGCTTTCCACGAGGACAAGGTAGGATGAAATACCATGTAGATCATTAATCAAATGCCGGAGACTAATTACAGGGAAACAAATATAATATAATATACTTTCACTTTTATGGCATAAAATATAGTTTCAATTTGATAATGCGGATGTAAAGGGAAGAAAGAGAGAGTGAGGTCAACACTCAAATAGAATAATTGGAAAAGCAAATATCATCGATCAACACAAAAACTGTATGTGGGCCTAGGGGTCAAGACAATATTCAGGAAAATATGTCCAACTTCTCTACAGACCCAACTGATGACGATGTTGTTCAATAATAAATTTTGGACCCCGTGAAAACACAGAGAGATGTTTTGACTAAGTAGGTTTAACTCTACAATGTTCATTCCAAATCTTTCCTCATATAAAGCAAAACCTGCCTTAATATATGAAGTCCATTACTCTTCTTTCCATGTTAACAAAACTGAATATTTTCGTTACTCACAAAAAGAATCGGGTCAAAAAGAGTAGACTGAATAAATGCTTCGGATATCAGTAGTCGTTAGAAAAATCAAGCTAATTTCAATCACATCCAAAATAATTTAAAACAAAAAAGAATCACCTTTTTATACTACTTGCAAAGAATCTTACCCAAGATAGTAGCAGCTTCACCAAATCCAAGGGAATCCTTGAAAAACTCAACACTTTGATCATAAGATGCAAGCATTCCCATGTTCAATGCCATTGCTCTAACTACAGTAGGGCCTGCACCTTTCCAAAGTGCCAAAACCCCTTCATCTGCAGTAATGCGATAGAGAGCATGGAAAGCATTTGTGTAGTTCCGGCGCTGAGCAACAGGCAAAGTAGCATCAGCTTGCATACGAATGAGTGCTAAATCTGCTGGACTTCCAACAGATGCTCCAATGGCACCAGCAGTTAGCCCACACAAGGCTTTCTGGTATAAAGGTAGGGGCTTCCCATCATTGGCCTCAATTGCTTTGTTTGTTAGAATCCTAAACAGGTTTATCAAATTCAGATTAACAAGATGATAAAAAAAACAATTTACAAATAAATCAACATATCACATGATAAAAGTACTTAAAAAGATCTACAAAATCAAACTAAACAAAAGCAAATCTATCACTAAAACAATTCAAATGCTTTCAAAAGCTCACTTAAAGTCTGGATTTTGCAAAAGACTCACCTGAATGATCCAAGACGAGCTGTGGTATATGTAGCTTGTCTTAGTAGTCCAGCAGAGAGTCCCTGCTCATAGAATTTCAGTTTAGATAAACTATCATTGTAACACGTAAACTTAAGTCAATCAATCAGCACATACAACATCAAGAACTTTAAGTCAATAAAAAACATTCTTCTACATTCCGAACCTCAAATCTGACAATACCTTAGATTGCATTAGGATTCGGGAATCAGAGAGAAAGGGTTTGGAATACAATTTTAAGTTTAAATTGGTTGGATGTGATATGAAAGACAACACTTTTTAGTCAAATACATGGATGAACTAAAACTTAAGTAGATGATGAATTTGATAACGCCTTGGTAAAATGTGTGATTCGAAAGCCTATATCAAGTGATCATTCTGAAAGAACTTATCTTTAACACATCTTTACCAGTACAAATTCAAATCTAAACACCTTACACGCATCACTTGATTTGAAATCTCATTCAACACTGGATCAACAAGATATATGAAAAGTGCTCAAATGCTAATCACATTTAAGAAGTATACCTTATACAAAGCACCAACACCTTCCTCTTTAATCATGTTCCTGGTGACCTGGGCAGCTGATCCCTGACCCAATTGAATTCTAACCTGTAACAGCAAAAGATAACAAGAACCCAGAAAGCGTGAGTCCCAATTAACCAAACAGCACAAATTAAAACAAAAACTTTCAGAAAAAAAAAAACTAAAAAATCCCAGATCTAAAAATCATGAAGGAAACCCGATTTCAGCTCAAAAATTGAAGTGGAAATCAATAAAAACGAAAGGAAAAACATGGGTTCAATCCAAATCTCAAAAATGCAAAAACAGATTCAAACTTTAACAGTCCAAAAACTCACCTTGATCATATCGATTGGCTGGATGACACAGGTAGCAAGCATACCAGAGGCTCCGCCATTGACGAAGGGCTTAATGGTTGGCCAAACTCCAGATTTGGGCGTACCTTTGTCTCCCATAATTTGGATTGGAAGTGAAGAAGTGAGGAGCTCGAAGAAGGGAGAGAAAGGGCGGAGGCTGCTTTTGCTTTGGAGTCGCAGAAGATGAGAAAACAGAGGCAATTTAACAGACTAAACCACTCGCACTCCTAACAAACCCTGTGCATCCTTGCTTTCCTCACGACATGAAAATTATTTTAATCAAAATGGAAAATCAAAATGGACAAGCTTGTCATTTGACCTCACAGTTCTGGTAAATTACAATGGTAGAACTACTCTGTGCCAATTGTGATTTATTATTGTTTAAGCCCACTCTAATATTTTCTTTTATTGAAAAAAAAAAGTGATTTTCTATTTGTATAAAATAATTAAAAGTCCATGACAATCGTTCTAATTATCTTCTTTTTTTTTTTATTAAGGAAATTTTTAGATTAAAACCCTCATGAGGTGTGACTCTTTTTTTTTTCTTCTTATAATACAAAAATTGCTCTTAATAATAAGAAAACTTGTCTAAATATTTTTCGTTAAATTATGAATGAATTTTTATTAATTCTCCCTTAAATTAATCCCCCTTCAACTACATTGGAAATATTGTGAACGGTTATTTCTAAAATATAATTAAGTTGGCGCTTTTGAAGAGATTGCTCCATAGTTTTCATCTAAAATATATAAAACTAATTCTATAGTAAACAACTAAAATATGTTTGTCTAGTAATTCAATTAGGCCAAACAAACAATTTATCACTTGTTTAATTCTCAAATTGGTATAGAAGATGCAAACCATATTTGATGTGCGGCATGTGCCAATAGAACACTAGGAGTATATTCAACTGAACTTTTATTACTTTTTGGATTCAAAATAAGACCAAATCAGTATGGTTTTATTTTTGGTTCCATATTTTATTAACCAAAAAACAAACTTGTATGTAATAAAATAATTAGTTCTAATGTGTTGCCGAAAGAGAGTAGGTTGGGAGTCAAATTTGACTGGCCAAACTAAAGAGAAGAATTGGGATCATGAGTTCTCCCTTTCCACATTTTAGTAAATATTCTCCCTAAACCCTTGGAGATGCTATGAGATGATAGAAGAGAATTGATTAAGTCGAAATAGTTGCAAGGGTATATTTGGACATAAAGATAGGGTAGTGTTATTCGCACACCCTTATTAATTTTTCTTCATTGAACTGCCAAAAATTAAGAGAGGTGTGTGAAAGGTAAAAATTGGCATGTAGATAGCACCACCTTGAAAATATATGCAAAATAATTGTTGTAGGTTATGAAACTCTTATACTGATTTGCTCGTGAGCTTTAATTTAAAGTGACGTAAGACAGGTGACTTAACATAGTAATTTCGTTGGGCATGCATGTTAGACAACGAGATCAAACATTCTCAAATGTGAAACTATAATAAACTACATTTGAAACTTGAGATCTAGGTCTAGCTCACGTTTTAAGGATGGATAGAGCAGTCATTTCAATAGTTATGGTGGTTGTTGTTGCCTTTCTATGTATTCAAAGAAAGCTCACGAATGTAGCAACATTGACTTTCTGGTAAGAGTCTGATGAGGAAGGAAGGAAACTCAACGGCATTTGCTTGTCTTAGACTACATGCATGCACTCCCACTTTATTTTGTATTATATTATGTAGAGATAATCTAAGCAATGCAAAGGGCAAGTAAGTAATTAAATTAAATTTCGCTGGAGAGCAATAGGCATGGAGACGTTAAGAATATATTTGTTTTTTTCATGCACAGATGCACTGCATATTACAAAAAGATCGATATTTTCAGGGGAATTCGATGTCTCCAAAATAAATGAAGTCATGTTGGGAGGCTATTTCGGTAAATTCGAAATCAGGATTAGTGCTGCCCATCGCCCTCCTCACGAGGACCTCAGCTTATCCAACCAGCCAAAGGATTATTCAGAAATATTAAATTACAAAACTGTCCACGTTAAGATATTGGAGCCTTTTTTTGGGTCGATCTCTCTTACTTTTGGGTGAAATATTAGAGCATTTAGTAACCAGTCATCACCAACGTGAGGAGTTTGAATTTTGTGTGAACAACATTTGATACCATCCATCCTTACGAGAATCGGTCATGTCACTTTCAATCATGGGGCAGTGTTATCAACATCAGTATATTCTCATAAACTTTCGGCCTTGTTCTTCTTTCTTTCTCTCGATCATAAACTATGGGATCTAATATCTAATGTTTGCGTAAATGTAAGGTTGATTAGCCAACACTGGTACCTACTATTTATGATACCAAAAAAAAAAATTCAAGTTCGAATCTTTTCTCATTTACCGATCAAGAATTAAAATCTACATATGAACTGAGCAAGATTATTTATCATTAAGATGCAAGCCTACCTTGCATACAAGAAGCCGAAAAAATTCCTTTGCATTGATCTTAACATCGATCACATATGTATAAACATGTTAGATGGATGTTGTTGTTGATAGTGTGATGATGTGGAGAGTTGCCTCATATTGAAAAGTTAATGACGTTGTATATATGCTTATAAAGAGTTGGAGCACTCCTTAGTGGAAGCTCAATTTTTTTCGTGGTATCAAAGTAAGTTAAGTCACGTATTTGGCTCAACCCAGTCCACGTACTCCAACATCACTCAATATATGTTTTGTCCATGTTAGTTAAATGACCCTACATGCGGGAGCATGTTAAAAGCACCAATCTTACATTGGGGAATTAAGGGATATCTTGTAAAGTTTGAATACTTTCCCTATTGTGCAGTTAAATGAATCTCAACGCACTAAGAGCATCTTCACTCGTTATTGGAGCGCATAGGCAATGAAATTGCCCTCACTATTTACTCTACCTGTTTGGAAAGAGGAAGGGTAAGAGATATTACCATTCACAAATATATTTTTTATTTTGTTAATATTTTCTTTGTCTTATCCCCACATGTCATTATTTGTCATCAAGACCTTGGTTCTTTTTCCTACTTCAAGTAGCATTACAGCAGGTTATCCGCTGTGGTTAAAGACCATGCCCATGATTTACAATCTGTTTGAAGAGCACAATGTCGAAGAAATTAATTTTGCCGATTAGAATTTACCACCAATTTACGATGAGCATGTTCATGAAGACGAAGTGAATATCATTTTGTGAATGAAGTTGACGAGGATGGTAGCGAGCCTTCCATGCGTCAGAGGGTAAGCTGTGACTGCTATTTTTGTTCCGGATGCTACAAGAAGCTTTTAAAGTGCTCCAAGCATGATGCAAATGGAGATGCTTCAAACCTACTAGGAATGGATGATGGCAAAGGGGTACTGATGTCCCAAATGAATTTTGAAAAGAATTTCAGGTAGTCTACAATTTTTTTGACTTCAACATGGATGGAACAAGGCGGTGTCCATCCTTCCTCAACCCTAGCTGTGATGCTTAAAGAGGTCACTCATTTGATAAGTTGCGGTTATGAAGACAAAACTGAATGGGGTTTAAAACTAGGTTGTATTTACGGATTTATCACATATAAAATTCTAACAAGTTTAAAGATGTATTTTCATGGTTGGAGGTCATTTTCAATCAAGAAGAAGGAACTAGGGCATACAACGTTTGGAAGATTGGGGAAGTGGTGTTTTTGTGAATATTTTGTGGCTTGGAACACTATGAACACTGTGAACTTCATTTTACTATTAGGATATGTTAGGGAGACCAAATTTGCAAACCAAATGATGTGGTTGTAGATCGTTGGATTATTAATCAAATGTCGATTAACGTGTTTGTTTCTTATTGGTAACACATCATTTAGTTTACAATTTAGTCTAAAAAATTTAGTCTCTCCCATATTACCTTTACTACTATGGTTGTTGTGGAAGAATCTACAAGATCATCTCAAAGATTGAGGAAGATCAAATGAAACTCGAGGACGATTTTTCTTTTAAAAGGGGAGAATGATGCGGGAGCCAAGGCTGAAAAACAAATTGAAAACTTCTCGTTGGCATTTGAAATTCAAATAATAAAGGCATTTTAATTTATTTTTAGTGACATAGGAACTTGTTAAGTCATTTTTAGAGTTTCTTAGGAAGTTGATGTATGTTTATGTTACTTTATCTTTAGTTCCTTTAAATATTGATGTATTAGAAGCCTTTGGGGACCAAACTTGAATGAATTAAAATATATTTTGATATGTGCAATTGAAGTGAATGATTTCTCCTTTCTCAATCAAGCGTTTGACTTGGTCATGTGAGCGAATCCACGATTACTAACGTTGAGCAAGCTTCGTTGCCCCTGATTGAGCGAATCCCAGGTCATCTAGTCTCTTCGAAACCCTTTATCCTTTCCTACATCAATTATCGCCATAGATTTTTATTTAATTTTAAATGTTTAACTTGTAAGTATGTTGAGCTTTGTAAGATTTTTTAAGTGTGAACTTTGTAACTTTTTTAAATAATTTTTTTGGTAATTTTTATGATTTTTTAAAGTTGGATTAATCCTAGCCGTTGATTTTTTTAATTTTTTGAAATCAAAGGATCTCAAAGCGTCACGTGGCAGCTGCAAATTTTTCATTTGTTTAACTATTGGGAATCCAACAGTCCAGATGAAAGGACAGTTGAAAATATCAAACGGTCTGCAAGCATTACAATTGTGTTGTCGTTGGGCTGTCACATGGGTGGGGCCCTACCACACCCTTCTTATTGAAAGGGCGCATGCCCGTGCAAGTTGCACTGTTGTGCCCTTGCTCCAATTGATTCTCCAACTTTGGACCCGTGGAGGAGTTTTTTTTAGGTTGGAGGCAATTTAATCCAATTGCAAGGGCAATAAAGAAAGAGGTGGAGATGGTCTAAGATGCGAACACTAATGCATTAGAATAAAATAAAGGAAAACTAACGAAAAATTCAAAAAAACTTATCTTTTAACGAAAAGTCTTTTTTAAAGGTATAATGAATAGTGACAGTTAAAGATAAAAATGTGGTTTTTCGTTAAAAGTGAACAGTACCGGGACTGTTTTGTTAAAACTCCCATAAAATAATTAGAATCGAAGTTTGCAGTGTATGCTGATCACTCGGAAGTTGGATCAGTAGTCATATGCAGTGTTCTAAAAAACGCCCTAGGCGGCCGCCTAGGCGCTGGGCGCCTAGCAACCGAGGCATTTTTGGGCAAATCGGGCGGAAAAATCGGGTTGGGCCTAGGCGGGCTAGGCGGGTTGGGCGGCTAGGCGGGCTGGGCGGTCCTAGGCGGTCCTAGGCGGCCCTAGGCGGTC
>JAOTRO020000013.1:1113444-1125485 GCA_028566515.2 Pyracantha coccinea | reverse complement strand
TTGGAGGTCATTTTCAATCAAGAAGAAGGAACTAGGGCATACAACGTTTGGAAGATTGGGGAGGTGGTGTTTTTGTGAATATTTTGTGGCTTGGAACACTATGAACGCCGTGAACTTCATTTTACTATTAGGATATGTTAGGGAGATTAAATTTGCAAACCAAATGATGTGGTTGTAGATCGTTGGATTATTAATTAAATGTCGATTAACGTGCTTGTTTTTTATTGGTAACACATTAGTTCACAATTTAGTCTAAAAAATTTAGTTCCTTTAAATATTGATGTATTAGAAGCCTTTGGGGATCAGACTTGAATGAATTAAAAAATATTTTGATATGTGCAATTGAAGTGAATGATTTCTCCTTTCTTAATCAAGTGTTTGACTTGGTTATGTGAGCAAATCCACGATTAGTAACGTCGAGCAAGCTTCATTGCCCCTGGTTAAGCGAATCTCAGGTCATCTATCCCTCGTCTCTTCGATACGCTTTATCCTTTCCTACACCAATTATTGCCATAGATTTTTATTTAATTTTAAACGTTTAATTTGCAAGTATGTTGAACTTTGTAAGATTTTTTAAGTGTGAACTTTGTAATTTTTTTTTAGGTAATTTTTATGATTTTTTAAAGTTGGATTAATCCTAACCGTTGATTTTTAAAATTTTTTGAAATCAAAGGTTCTCAAAGCGTCACGTGGCAGCTGCAAAATTTTCATTTGTTTAACTATTGGGAATCCAACGGTCCAGATGAAAGGACAGTTGAAAATATCAAACGGTCTGCAAGCATTACAATTGTGTTGTTGCTGGGCTGTCACATGGGTGGGGCCCTACCTCACCCTTCCTATTGAAAGGGCGCAAGCCCGTGCAAGTTGCAACTGTTGTGCCCTTGCTCCAATTGATTCTCCAACTTTGGACCTGTGGAGGAGGTTTTTTTAGGTTGGAGGCAATTTAATCCAATTGCAAGGGCAATAAAGAAACAGGTGGAGATGGTCTAGGATGCGAACACTAATAATGCATTAGAATAAAATAATTAGAATCGAAGTTTGCAGTGTATGCTGATCACTTGGATCACTAGTCATGCGTGATCTGTTGCATGGTTGAATTATTCGCGATGGGGAGATTATATATTTATACAAGTACGTATAACTTACGTGTTCGTGATCATATGGCATGTGCCATGCAAAGTCTTTTCATAAAAAAAATCAGTGACTCATACAGCTATAAATCAGATTCCCCAAGTTGGTAACTGCTTGGACGGTTGGACCTAAATTTTCATACCCCGATCACAATCAAGGTTCTTAATTAGGTTTTAATTAAATCGTGGAATAAAATTACATTTAATACTATCCGTATAATGTATGTAGTAAATATATTAAGAATTTTTTAATCAGCCAAATGGATAAGAAAAGGGATATATTTTCCAAAGATTACTGGCCAAAGCAAGCTGCGAGCTTCCAAAACAGTTAGCACTCTCTTGGTAGTGTGCGCGCGCATGGAGTGATAAATTGATAATGTACTAGTTTGGAGATTCAAGCAACCAAAATTACCAATCCGAAAAAACAATCTGCTCGAACGACGAGAAATTGAGATTTTGTCATAAAATCATTTAACAGTATAGAAAGTAACTCAACTACTTATAAGTAAATAATGTGTAATCCTATATTCTCAACATTTCCCACTCGATAATGTATATATTGAATCTAAAGAAAACCAATTATGATGATTCATAAATTATCTTTCATTGCGCAGCATACTAATGGTTTGAGTAAATATATTACGCTGCTAATTCCAAGCTCGGATAAAAGAAAAGAGAAAATGGATTAGGTAATCGACAGTCGGCACTTCATTTTTACGTCGAATTCCTGTAATATTAATGGTTTGCACACAAGCTGTATTGGTTGGTTGGTCCCTTGAATTATGATGTTTATTACTGCGGCGCGGCCCAACTTCAACTCGTGTATATATGGTCCTCAACCTCTAGATGAGTGCATGCAACCTGTGTATATTTGCAACCCCGCCCGCCCCTTCTTATTCGATTGTGTGTGTTTTCCTCTTTTAAATTGATGTGTAACTTCAATGTCGAAACTTTCAGTCAATAAATAGAAACATACACGTTTTCATGCATTAACCAACTATTATGCCAACAATTGTATAGAGCCAACGAAGCATAAAATATCTATGGGTTCCAAAAATAATGATAAATAAGAGGAGGAAAAGTTGGTGCAAGTACATCCAGCAGTAACAACAGCTAATCACACTCGAAAGACGCTTGACTTGCTGCACATGGACAAGCTGGCGCGCCAACTTTTCAACTTACCCATATTGCCCTTCCAAAACCAACCCCGATTATACTATAGTACTCTTTTTTTTCCTTCCTGATATGGAATGCTTTCAAAACGGTAAAAGATAAAAGTGAGTGTTACACAATGTTTGACAAAATCATTTTAATTTAGGATGGTGTATCTACACACATATTTTTACTTTATACATAATTTTTTTAATTTTTGGTTTTTAAATCGAAGAAATTGAAGAAGATTACAAAAATAGAGTAAATCAATGCTAAAGTAAACGAGCGAATCAATAATGCTAGGGGAACGGGGGGTTGAAGATTTGAGAGAGCGGGAATCGGGTGGCTAATGGGTGTTGCCTTCGGTGGCAGACTCTTGCTTGGGTGGAGAGGCTAGGGCATTTGAATTCGTTGATGGCATTTTTCTGATTTAGTTACTGGTTTGTGTAGTTTTTGTTTTGTTTATTGTTATCTTTGTTCCTTTGATTTTTTTTATTTATTAATTTAACATATTTACATTTTTTTTAAATCGTAATAGGATGAATCACATTGACTTAACAAAGTAAAACACAAGGATTAAATCGACCAGATGAAAAATACAAGGATGAAATGAGCTAAAACTGGTGGATGGTTCATTGTAGTACAAGTGTAAGACTGTTATCAAATGAAAAATTCGTTGATATAAGCTTAGGAAATGGAATTAGCAAGGGAATCATGCTAATATAATCATGCTAATACAAGGGTGAAACTATTATCCGATGAAGACTTGCTTGTGAGATGGATATGAGGTTATGATGATTGATGAGGATAACACGATCGACCCTGTTACAATCCAGCCCTCCCTAGTCCAAATTCCAAAACGGGCAATGACCTAGAAGGGCAAGGGAGTCAATAACGTTAAAACAGAGCCAACGAAAAAGGGAACTTTAACGAAAAATTTTCGGTACTGTTTATTTTAACGAAAAACCACATTTTTATACTAAAAAGTCAATCTTGGTACTATTTACTTTACTCTTTATTTTGTTCTTATTGTTAAAACTCAAAATTTTTCAAATCATTTTCATGAGTTTTTTATGGGAGTTGGGACCCAAGGTTAGGGTGGCGCCAAATGGCAGCCGGAGGAGAGCTGTCTCTTTTTTTTTATTTTTTTGTAGCGGACCTCAAATTTTTGTCCATTCCCATTTTATCGAAAAAGGGCAAAACACACACACAAAACTCACAAGAATAGCAAAACAGGGGATACCATATCATAGCACGCAGAGAGAAATAACAGAGATAGCGAGAGACTTCTGCAGTTAATAAAGTTTCAATTTTTATCGAAGAAAAGAGAGAGCAATGAGAGAAATTATAAGCATTCATATTGGGCAGGCTGGAATTCAGGTGGGCAATTCATGCTGGGAGCTCTACTGCCTCGAGCATGGAATTCAACCTGATGGCCAGATGCCCAGGTAGGTTTTTGTATAATCCCCATCCATATTTCTATTTATATATGCACTTTTTGTGGGTTTTTGTTTATTTTGGTGGGTTTTTTTCTCTCAAATGGTTGTGTGGATCAATGTGTTGTGATTTTATCATTATTGGTTATTAAAGGGTTTCTTGGAAATTTGGAATAGTTGCTTTTAACATATTGGTGTTTGAGATCTTCTTTTGTATGAATTTCAGATGTCTGGTTGTTGTTATCTATTTATTTGGGGGGTGTATCTGTTGATTACATCAGTATTTTGTTGGAGTTTTTGGTTCTTTTGAGTGGACTCTCATAGGGTTCAGAAATATTTTCAACTCAAGAATGGATTTTCTGAAAGTAGTCGATGGCGAAACTAAAAGTTACCATAAAAGAAATAGAATTGATTTCGCTTGAATCCGACTGGATCGGATGCATTTGCTTTCTTTGCAAGGTTGTTGTAATCGATAAGTCCCAAGTCTGGTGAGATTAGAGATAGTATCAAGGAACTAAATATGATTTTCTTTGGTTTATGGATATAGTTATAACAATAAAACTTTGTTGATCTTTTAATAATAGTAAAGATTTATTGACAAATGCGAAGTCAAGCGTGGATGCGTTTTATTTTGTCCATGTGCATGCAATTTTATGTTTGAATTTGTAGATGATTTGAGTGCCTAATGGACAGTTATGGTTTTGTGTCTTCAAAGTGATACCACAGTGGGCGGTGGACACGATGCTTTCAACACCTTCTTCAGCGAGACTGGATCAGGCAAGCATGTCCCAAGAGCCATATTTGTTGATCTTGAACCAACTGTTATTGATGAAGTTAGGACTGGGTCTTACCGCCAACTCTTCCACCCTGAGCAGCTCATTTCTGGAAAGGAAGATGCTGCTAATAATTTCGCAAGAGGACACTATACAGGTAACGGATGCTGCTTCTATCTTGCGTTAATGAACTCTTTAATTATGTTAATTTTGTTGAGTTAAACTGTCTGGTTCTGTTCTGCAGTTGGAAAGGAAATTGTAGATCTCTGTCTTGATCGAGTTAGGAAATTGGCCGATAATTGCACTGGTTTACAAGGATTTCTGGTGTTCAATGCTGTTGGTGGTGGTACTGGTTCTGGTTTGGGGTCCTTGCTCTTAGAACGCTTGTCGGTGGATTATGGAAAGAAGTCAAAGCTTGGGTTCACCATCTATCCTTCTCCGCAGGTACTTACGTTTACAAATACTATGACTATCCTGCATAAGTTCCAGCAGTTTATTATTCTGGCTTAGCAATAAAACATGGAATTAGAAATGGATATACTTGAGCATTTATAAATTGTTCTGGTGAAAAGACGTCTCTATGTTATCTAGCTTATATCAGAATATAAAATCAACCGCACTTGTTATTTCATAATGTATAATGTGACTAATAGGACTTGCTGATAAGAAGCTCATGTGTGCCTTAATTCTCTTGCATTGCAGGTTTCAACAGCAGTTGTTGAGCCTTATAATAGCGTTCTCTCTACTCATGCCCTCCTTGAACACACAGATGTATCTGTGCTCTTGGACAATGAAGCTATATATGATATTTGCAGGAGATCTCTAGACATCGAGAGACCAACTTACACCAATTTGAATAGGCTGATATCACAAGTCATATCCTCCTTGACAACATCTTTGAGATTTGATGGAGCCATTAATGTTGATGTTACTGAGTTCCAGACAAACCTTGTTCCATATCCCCGCATCCATTTCATGCTTTCCTCATATGCCCCTGTTATCTCAGCTGCAAAGGCATACCATGAGCAGATCTCAATCCCTGAGATCACAAATGCAGTTTTTGAACCCTCAAGCATGATGGCCAAGTGTGATCCCCGGCATGGAAAATACATGGCCTGCTGCCTGATGTACAGGGGTGATGTAGTTCCCAAGGATGTCAATGCTGCCGTTGCAACTATCAAAACAAAAAGGACTGTGCAGTTTGTTGACTGGTAAGAACAATGCCTAAAGGGGAAAAGAAAACGACGAAAAATACTCATTTATTTTTTAAATCACATCTAATGTATCTGAAGAAACTTACTTTTTCAAATACCATACTGTCTCGAACACCGGTACGGTATCCACAGTAGGAATGGAGATTTATACTTGAAGCTGAAGTTATCTTGATGCCAAGTTGTTTAGATCTATAATAACCAGTTTTCTTTCAGATAAACAGTTTGTGCATCTTCCGTCTGAATTCTGGTCCACGTATATGTTTTATCTGACGAGTTCGGTGGTTCAATTCTGCAGGTGCCCAACAGGTTTCAAATGTGGTATTAACTATCAGCCTCCAACAGTTGTACCAGGGGGTGATCTTGCCAAGGTTCAGCGAGCAGTGTGCATGATCAGCAACAACACGGCAGTGGCTGAGGTGTTCTCACGCATTGACCACAAATTTGACCTCATGTATTCCAAGAGGGCATTCGTTCACTGGTATGTTGGTGAGGGAATGGAAGAAGGAGAGTTTTCAGAAGCTCGTGAAGATCTGGCTGCTCTAGAGAAAGATTACGAGGAAGTTGGTGCCGAAGGTGTGGATGATGAAGAGGGAAGTGAAGATTACTAGTGTTGTAATGCAAGAGAAACAGTGTTTTATCATTCATCCTCGACTATCTTTGTTCCTTTTGTTGTGTAGTACACTTTCCATCTTCATGCCGTGATTTTGTCACAACCGTAACTGAGTTCTGATCATGTTTTTTCTCTTTTTTGTGGTATCAATGAAGTGACATTTCTGAAAGCCTGAATGTTCTCTTTCGAATAGAATCCGGTACTCATTATATGACGGAATCTGCTCGCATGTTGTTTCCCCATTCTCCTACAAAACAGTTTAATGGTATACTTAACATCACCCATCGGTATCCCCATCCACTGTCTTGAAATGCAGTTACATGTTAAGGTGAACCGGTAAAGTGCACCTTTTTTGTTTGATAGTTCTGGGAGAGGAGATTCGAACTTAGGATCTCTTTTTGGTTACGTGTTTTAAAATGTGGTTCATTGATAAGTTTTCGCTTTCATCAGTTGGCACTTGGCAGCAATATAATGGTTTAACAACCGATAAAACTGGTTGATTGGTTCTGGTATCTTTGTCATGCACTTGTTTTATAGGAATCTTATTTCTTTCGGTAACATGGAAGAAAAGGAGAGAAGAAACACTAAGGAACAACTAGTCTAGCTCTAGCAACACCAGAGCAGTCATCGAAAAGAGTTTGAACTAAACAGGGAGGAGGCTCTGCAAGCTCTTGAAAACCCATCTCGCTATTTAAACCCAACTTGGCTAACCTGTTGCTGCAAACTGAAAATTGCACCAACTGTTCCCATTTCTGCTTCTTCATATTAATTGAATGCCTTGTAAGATCGTGTTAGAAATTGTGGATCAAACACATATAATTGTTCTACATCGGATAAGTGATTCTCCAATATCAATATACTACAACATGTATACTTACTTAGAATAGAGGAAGTCGTGAATCAAGGAAGGGAAAGAAGGAACAGGAATGATGAGATTGACTAGCAACCCCGTAGTTGATATGATTCCTGATTCTTCAGGTATCAAATTACGGACTTTTTTTTATACCAGAATCATTACCCGTGTTTCAGTAAACGCGAGAAACTCAAGAATCATAATCATTACAATACTCATTCCTTCCATGCAACTTTGAAGATGTTGTTCATTTTGCATCTTTAGATGGAAGTACAAGCTTTTGATATCATACAGTTTCCTACGCTTCTCATGCTTTCAAAAGCATTACACTAAACGTAAACTCTCAAGATTCAAGAATAACCCTTCAATTCTCTCATTTCAAAAGAATGAAAACTATAAGACTCAGGAAAACAGATGAAGTGTCGCCATCAGCCGAGGCAGAACAACTGAGAGAGACTAGGAAGATCCCAGAGAGCATCACCGGAGTCGTACCCATTGTCCAAGTACTCGTTCACTCCATTCATTGCATAAATCGAAGCTGAAATCTGCCTGTCTACCTTCAAGCGCTCAAATTCTGTCACTTCTGGCTCTGCTGCAACATTAGGTGACGATGTCATACCAATGTCTTTCGCTAGATCGTTCCCTTCGTGGGTTATTGGAAGCTGATCAAACCCAGTTAAGAGTGGCCACTGGCGACCGAAATGGTTATGAAACAACCCCGGTTGAAGAACACCGGTGCAGTTGCTGGTGTCTGGTCTATATGCATCATCAAACACCTGAACATTTTTCTGGCTTTTGCAATTAGGCAGAAAAGTCTCACTAAAAGTAGCAATGGAGCTGGCTGAACCGTCACTGAAAGTGGTATATTTGTTAGTAATTCTAGTAGTCGTAGCTATAGGGGTGGAATTTAAGCTGTTGGGGTTGGAACTTGAAGGGCTTTTTTTCAAGCCCTTTTTCTGGCTGAGGAGGTTTCTGATCTTCAAAGAAAGTGGAGAGTTGGAAGGGACATGAGTGGGGAAGTTGGTTCTGGTATTCGAACCCCGAAGAAGGTAAGCAGCCTCGTCGTAAGCTCGAGCAGCTTCCTCGGCAGTCTCAAAGGTTCCAAGCCACATTCTTATCTTCTTTGTTGTGTCCTTGATCTCTGCAACCCACTTCCCGGATGGCCTTTGTCTCACCCCAACAAACTTGCACTTGGATTTGGTCCTCTCTTTGGACTTGCCTTGTTTGTTGGCAAAGACTCCCTTTTGCTGCTTCGGGGCTTGATGTTCCATGGCGGATGCTGAAAGAGAGAACTTTAGCTTGTTTGAGAATGCTTCTGTAATAGCTAAAAGCACTTTCAGATGATCAAAGCGCTTTTAACAGCATTTGACATTTAAAAAACAAAACAAAAAAATCGAAGTGCTTTGGGGCTTCATGTTCAGTAGGAATGTTTGAAGAGAAGTTGTGAAAGATTGAAAGAGAAAGAATGGGGGAGTCTTGTATATATAGTTGGGACAAGGCTACTTGGTAGTAGTGGGAAGCTCGTTTTCTTTCCCTTGTCAGCACGTCAATTTGTATTGTTCGTTCTTAAAGGATGACTGATTTCTCAATGCTCACTCGAGACCAAAAAAAAAAAAAGCTTATGGGGCCTGGAAGACTCATAGCAACATTCAGCTTCTTCTGAGTTCTGACTATCATCGTGTAATTTACCAGTGTTATGAGTCGAATCAAGACGTTTCATTTGGAATACGAGCCTGAAATATATTTCTAACTATTGTGTCACCGCGTGATAATTTCATACATTAGTTAAATAAATAATACGTTAGTTATTTTGTGATATTTTCATCTGTAAGTGTTCCCTCTATTTTAGATTTTGTCTTGACTATAGGAGAATAATTATACATCCTGCACGTAGAATTTCTACGGTTAAGAAGAAGTTAAGAAGACGAAAAATATAAAAATGAAATAAATGGGTTAAGTCAAAGAACGGTTAGAAAGTAGGGCAGGGCCAGGAGAGGGTGTGAGAGTTGTCGTGGTCACTCCTCAGTCCTCACCACCACCAAAGTAGATGGTCAACGGATAGAGAAGCAAAATTCGTGGGAGCACGAAGGCACGACACATGGAGCACAAACTTGGTCCCCTCCAAATGTATTGTTAGAAAAAAGGGGAAGGAATCTCACGCTGCACGCTCTCGTGTCTGGTGGAATCTTTACGTAAAACATACCAAACACTTGAATTGCATTGCATAATAAAAAGATAAAGAGACCAAAAACCAGACAGATAAATAAGATCCAAAGCTCTAATGGCTATCGTTCGATAGGATTGGATTGTAACGGATCGTTGCTTTGTCCGAGCCTCGAGCACCACGTTTTAGGTTCGATTTCTGAAGGTCAAGCTCCCCAAGCCATGTTGCTGTCTCAGGCTCTAGGGTCCATTGAGACGGGCCCAATTTTATTGCCTTTGGGGATCAAAATGGAAAACACAATGAAAGAATCGCCATCGATAATTTCATCAACAGATTCTTACATCGCAGGTATAGGAAAATACAAGACAGGATGAGACCAAAACTCCCACGAGAATTTTCTCATCTACAGCCCTCATAACCTCGGGCACCAACAAAAAGAAAAATGAGAGAAACCCGCACCAACAGGAACAACAAGTCTTCTTTTCTTTTAGACTCAAAATCGTCACTATAAATTAACGCTTTCATATACACCCTACAAAAAATGATCTGACCAAACCGCAACAAGCCTTCCACGCTTTATCAGATGCCGACGGGTCGCTGTAAAACTTTTCCCAAAAATGACTGATGGGAAACATCTTATGGAAAAGAATTGGTGACGTACAATGAACACGCAAGACAGGGAACAGTGTATCTGAAAGCAGCAATGTGCGCAATGCAAGCCAAAGTACTTATGAGGAGAGGATAGATTGCAGTGCAAGCTGTTGTTGGGGTTGCAAGGACGACCACGTTGAGGCCAATGTAGCTGGTGGCAACGTTTGCTGAAGCTGCTTTAACAATTTAATCATTCGGCTTGCAGTTTGTTCTGTTGCTAGATCCTTACCGGCACATAGAACCTGCATGAATAATCATACCCCTCAAAGTAAATATTCTGGAAAGCTTGAAAACATATTACAAAGAGATGCATTTAGTGGAACCATCTGATTGCCCGTACTGTTAAGATATCAATTAGATGAGAAAAAGAAAGCCTAGATTTAGGTTACAGTTATACTCGTTCGTTAATGAGTCCCTAGATCTTGCCACAAAAGAAAAAATGGCTCAATTAACCAAGGTGTGCACACATCTATACCACACCATAAATCATTAAATAAGATACGTATAATCAAACTGATGGAATAGACGAATGAGAAATGTATTATTGAGCAAGCATTGATTTTGATCATGATATACGATAAATGTTGTGCCTATAATTGCTTCACCTCAATAACAATATATTCAAACAAACTGATGGAATAGAATAATAAGAAATGTATTGTTGAGGAAGCATCGATTTTGATCATGGTATATGACACTGAGAAATATAGCTTAAGAGTGCTAAATTAGATTCTAGATTACAAACCTCTGCAAACACTGCAACAATTTTGGGAAGATACTGATTGTTGGGACCCAAAAGTTCCCGATCAGACCTGTAGATGGATTACAAGGGTCACCTATATGAATTTTCTTGGTAATGATATTCCAAAAGTTAAATGTATGAAAAGGCAACAAGTAACAGAACAAGGCACAAGTAAAAGAAAATTGAAACTCTACCTCTCTACCATAGAACAAAGTTGTTCATGAACAACTTTGGCTTCAACCAAGTCACCTTTAATCGGTAAACAGTTCAACCAAGCAGGAATGACCTGCAAAATTCCGAAAGGTTGACAATTAAAAAAATTAAATAAATCAAACCAATAAAAAAGATATATCAATCTTAATTCTTGAAAGAGAGAGTTGGGAAGACAAGTTATGATATAGTGTTGCACTAAACTGAGGAACATGCGCACAAAAAAGGTATTAGAGAGTACTGTAGTCGGATACTCATAGTCAAGACTCAAAACTCTATCGTTACTTTTTTGTGCGTATATTCCATAACAACACCAATGACAAATTCTGATCAAACCATATGACAACAGAGCAAATAAAAGTTAGTACCTGAGCTGCATCAATACTGTCACGGTGGAATTGGCTAATTTTTCCTAAAGCAGAAACAGCATTATCATATGCCATTACATTTTCAGATTGTTGGGCATTAGGATGCTGAATCACAGCGTTCAGCCTTGATAGAGCTTCTGTATAAAGCCACAAGAAAATGTTACTCATAAACATACATAAATGTTTCATCTATTTAAGATATGCAAGCAGAATTACCGCCAACAAGAGGTTTAATTATTGCTCCACCAAACTCTGAACAAATACCAAGTCCATATACAGCTGCCTGAAAAATAAAAATAAAACAAAAACAACCACTTAACACTAATGTGGAAGAGCAACCTGATACATATTGAAACAGTTTGTTGAGATCAGACCTGTCGAACATCAGGGTTTTCATCATTGCAAGCCTCCAACAGAAAAGGAAGAAATGTGTCATAATATCTGATCCAACCAAATCATAACCAAATATCAGTACAGAATAACAAGACTTCAAGTAAACCTGAACGTTTCTATTGAAAAAACTTACTTTACAGCTGTTTCACGACACTGCTCTGCAACTTCATCAAAGATGCATATTGCAATCCTTCTTTCTTCAGGTGTTTTATCCTTGGCCTGTGTTTAGAACCCGAAAGTAATAACATAGTTGAGAAGACTAACAAATTAGCTCAAACATAGTGGCTGACAAAAAAATTAACATTCTTCTTCCTCAAAGTGAAGCTTTGTAGGGAGTGATCGAGT
>JAOTRO020000013.1:1099006-1109814 GCA_028566515.2 Pyracantha coccinea | reverse complement strand
ACCTGATCAATCCAGGGAAAGAATCCTTCTTTCAGCTCATCAGCATAGCAACACAGCATATTGCAAGCTGTAGCTTTTTCCTCCAAGACACTAGTCTTGATTCCAATCCTTTTATCCCCAAGAGTAATTGTTTCCATACTGTAACACAAAAGCAGTTTTTAGCTAGAGAAGGAGTAATACAGAGCTACATAACAGCCCTATTTGCAGATCTTGATATCTTTTACGCACTCACTCACCAAAACTACACCTCAAACACTCTAAATCAGTACTTGGTAACTTAACCAGGTCATTATCATGTATAGAAGCATACAAAAAAAGTTGATGTGGATGTTAAAGCCACTGGTTATCCATGCAGTGAAAGTTTCTACACTAGATTCAGGTACATCACATATCAAATTTTAGGAAGGATACAAGAAATAGGTGTGATGCAACATTTGATATATCATACATGCCTGTTGGTATTGAACTTACGAAAAAAGGAAATGAGAAAAGTTTCAGACCTATCATCATCAGAGTCATCAATATCATTTTCGTCATCTGCAGATGTGATAGTTACATCTGGCTTAAGTTGAGCAGATTGAAGCAAAGGAGGCATTACCACACTCATGTATGGGAGGAAATCTTGTCCTAAGCACTTGCAGAGTCTAGCCCAGGCCTACAACATTGTAGATAAATTTTCATTTCAAACAGTAAGCTTTACTGTAGTAATTTCAGTGCAATTATAAGATAAGCACATACTTGTAACATGTAACTTGTAGTTGGATCATCCGTCTCCATGTGAGATCCTTGCAAAGCCATCAGCAATTCCATGACCTTCAGAGAAACAGTAAACACCAGTATGTGGTTAGATAAATTGGCAGCAGCATTTTTCTATTAGGTTTTTAGATTGGCCAAAATGGCAGCAGCATGTTCACAGGTTGGAAGACTCAATTTTTAATTTCCCAACTGATAATCAGAAAAAAGCTGATGCATATAACTTGAGCATAGGAGAGTGCCGATGAGGAAAAAAAAAAGAAGTCAATTTCTGAATTTTGACAAAAATCAAAATTACATTGGGAGGAGTAAGGTAGGAAATGGTTCAAAATAGCCAAAATTTAAGTTTGCATGAACAAGCATCTTAAAAAATAAAATGAAACCATCATCCATCAAATAGCCATTCATATCCCAAGTCCAATGAAGTAAACGTAGTTTCAAATGTATAATGCCTTACTTGCTTAGCGTCTTCCCTGAATTTCTCTTTTCCAACTGCCATTCCAACCAAACTAATACACTCCATCGATTTGGCACGAAGCATGCGATTAGACTTATCAGTGGCATTTACCAAGATAGCTTTCAGGTAAGGCATAACTGCATCATAATATTTTTGAAAATGCTCCTACAAATCCCATTTCATCAAACTTAATCATCCATAAAAATAAAAATAAAAAATTCAGCTATAATATCACATTATATAGTACAATACCTGAGATGAATCAGCAACAGATGCCAAAGCAGTCAAGGCACCCTCTTGTACCATTTGCTTTCCATTCTGCATAAAACGTGAAAAATCAGACACAAGTAAAATATGCTAGTTCAAAAGTATGTAATTAAGTACAATTTTACATCATGAATAGGGTGTTTGTATATATATACACACATAATCTTGAGAAGCATTACCTGCAGAAGTACTAGCAATTTGCTCACCACTCCATCCAAATACGGTGTTAAAATATCCGGAGTGCAATTCTCACTGAAATTCAGCACTGCTGAAGCAGCATGTGCCTGCAGATAACAAAGTACAAAAAAAGGAAGCAATGAACAGATAACCTTGCACGTTTAGTTACATGATCTTGATAATGAGCTGAGTAAAGCACATTCACAAACGACCACTATTCTCCAAATTCAGAAAATAAAGAACCTCAAATGGAGGATAGCTTGCAACTATGGACACCAATGATGGCTCGCAATTCACAACAAAATCCCAACGATTAGTTTTCAACTGTACTTTTCAAAAAGTCCATACTTAAAAATAAATGTGACAACATTCGACTAGAAATATGCAGTCAAGCACGTATGACTTTTACGTGGACTCATTCAAACATCCCATTAACCAGAGACAGAAAGTGAACTGAATAAATAATGGTTCTCCTGAAGTCAAGGACATATGATGAACTAGCAACATAGAGCACTATACACACTAGAATGCTCTACAGTACACAACTTGTAAAGAATCCTTAAGATGAGTAAGTGCCAGTCAATATTAGTCTTGTGGTCACCCTCTAGTACATGAAGAAAGTGACCTGCATTGCACGATACAAATCCATACCATTCAAAAAATGAAACTGAATATCAAATCAATTATTTAGAAACAGGATCAGATGCTACAATCAAGTACCAACCTGAACACGAGGGTTCTGAAAATCATCCATAGCTCCAGCCAATGCTGGAAGCACCCGTTGATGATATTGAACTTGCAGATCTGGGCCCAAATCAGTAGACAACTGCCCAATTGCATTTATCGCTGCCCACCTTACACGAGGATGTGGATCTTGAAATGAGTTCAAGACCATTGCTACCACTTGCTCCAAATTTTTAATCATTACCTGCAAATAAAATAAAAATGAAAGGAACAGATTAATGGTCGTCATGTAAATGGAAATTCATTTAACTAGAAAGCTGCACAAAAGTACTTTATAGCTGTAATATTCACTTATTTAAGGATATAAAAGTGCCCCCTCGGAAACTGCATAGTAGGAATATACAATCGCTTATGTAAGATGGAACATCTTACATAAGTGTATTGTATCTGGCCTGAAAGCTTTTCATTCATATTGTGCACGTGTGAATGTGACTATCAGACCGTACAAACATTGAATAATTTCAAACGAATGTTTCTCATTACATCTCTAACCTGTTATCCATTTGAATTCACACAATAGCACATTCAACACATGTCAAAAACCTAGGCTCTTTTATTACCAAAACTCAACTCTATTACTTCAACAGAAAAGGCATGTTAAGCATTCAAAATGTGGTTAAAGGCAGAACCATGAAAAATTGGACAAGCGACTATCCCAAGCATAATGTCTCTAACTAATGACAATCAGTTAACCTGGATATACAATTTCACAAATAATTGCACAACTATTAAAATAAAAATTGATACCTTGGCACAACCCTCAGCAATCTGAGCCAGGGCAATCAATGCAGCATGGTGCTTCTGCCACTCAGGGGCAGCCAAATATGCAGGCAATTGCTCAGACGCCACGGGGACAATGGTATTCCCACCCAGGGATATGGCAAGTCTATCCAAACACTCCTGCCCAACACTGTAATTACCAGTCTCACCCGCATCCTCATCTTCACTCTCTGCCGCATGCCATGCCGGTTCGTCCTCAATATCCAGAAGCATTTTCATTAAAATGGAAAACAATCGGCTTATAAACTGCGGCAACTTCCTCATCATGCCAGGAGCACGCTCTCTGGCCTCAGCCAGAGTGATGACGAACTCAATGGCCAAGTGCCTTGTCGCTTCTTCCAAGGAATCGGCCTCAGCAATCTGTAACATTGCCCCAACGACTTCCACAATCTGCCGCCTCAGGAACCTCGGCTCGGTCCCAGCCAATTCAATCAACAATTCAAGAGCGTCCTGCGCGGTGGCCTCGTTCCCGTTGTTCAGAGCCTCCATCAACGTCTTCATCATCGCTGGCAACAGGTCCTGAAACCTATCCCTATCCGCAGAGCTTGTCAAACACTGAATGAAATTGATGACGGCGTTCAAAGCCGCGATCTTCACGTCGGGGCACGGCGAATTCCCCAGGCTATGCAAGAACACGGCGTGCAATTCCTTTATGTGCGGCACCATGGTGTCGCCGATGTACTGCGATAACTGAGCGAATATCAAGAACGCCGCTTCTTGAAGCTTGGAGGAATCGGACGAAACGCACTGGAACATAAAGGGCAAGAGCTCCGGCCACCCGTTATCGGGCAAAATCCCGGAGGCCAGCTCGGAAATCGTATCGCATAGCTTCTTGGAGATAGATTTGGTGTCCTCCTGCTGAATACACGTGAGCAGAATGGTCTTCAGCGTCGATTGGGTCGTGGGATTCAATCGGGGCCAGAGGTAAGAGTCGTCGCGGGTGAGCTGCTTGCGGAGGAGAATCGCGGACATGGCGCGGGCCTCGGCGGCGGGGGAGAACTGGAGGAGGTGGGCGAGCTTGAGGGAGAGGGAGTCGGGATCGGTCTGCTTGCAGAGGTTGAAGAGGAGCTCGGCCTGGGAGCGCTGCTCGTTGGCGGAAGACATGAGGTGGGAGATAAGGGTCTGGAAAGGGGCCGGGTCGGGGCCGAGAATGGTCGCCAGTTGGGCTTGCTGTAAGTGAGTCGACTCGGCCATCGGAACCAGGTGCGGTTGCTTAGGGTTTTTGCCTGCTCTGCTCTGGGTGTGGATTGGAGTCAGTGGTGAACCCGCGAAGAGAAGATGCCCTTTCTCCCACTTTCTCTCTCTACTTTTGAATCAAATCAAAAGTTGGGATATTTGGGGAGTTTAGGGTGCGGAGGATTAAAGTAGGAGCGGGAGCAGAGGAGTGGGGCTCCTAAATAAAGGAAGAAATGCAAGGAATTATCCCATGGATGATTAGCTGGGCGTGGGTCAGTTATCAATCATGATTTGTGACTATAATTTTCCCACCAAATTTATTTTTGGAGGGAAGGGAGAAGGGACTCATTTTTTTTCTTCTTTAATATGGTATAAAATCATAGAAAAAATATTGAAAAATATTTGAAAACTATATAAGTTTTTAACGATAAAAACAGAATAAAGGGTAAAGTAAATGGTATAATGATTAATTTTTTAATGTAAAAATATAACTTTTCGTTAAAATAAAAAGTACTAAAAACTTTTCATAAGTTCTTTAAAATCATATCTTAATATAATTTCTGTGGAAAATAGTTGGGCCAACCAGTTTATAAAGCAAAGCCCAACTTTTTCACAAAGTCAGTTCGATTGAGCCTTGACGCTCTTATTATACTGAATTCTTAAATGTTTTGCCTTTTTGAACAAAGCAAAACGATATTTTGAGTTAAAAAGGAAAGGATTTCTAAACATTTATTTTCTCCTCAATAATAGGTCTTAAAACGAAAATGAAAAACCGAAACGGGTTTGAAAATTTTAAATTTTGGAGCGAAATTGTAGAGAGGGGAAATGGTAGGGTTTAGTATTTAAACTAAACCTGCTTACGGTGTAATCACTAATCAGGGTGTAATTACTATTTAGGTTTGCTTCCTTCCTTTCTAGTCTCAAGGTAATCCCTAAACCCTAATTTCAGTTAATTTCGTGCTATTCCGTCATCGCAATTGCTTGATTTCATACATTAGAATTGTGTTCTGGAATGGAGATGGCAAGGAGTCAGCGGACATTGAGTCCCTGCTGCAGGAACGATTCAAGGCTAATGAACCTACCCGCCGATATCCTTGACATCATCCATTTGAGGCTGCCCATAACCTCTTTTTTTTGCCTCGGATGCGTCTCTAAGACCTCAAAGGATAGAGTCGACTGCCCCAGTTTTTGTACACTGCACACGCAACGTTTACTGTCTCCGCAAGCTGCTTCATCATCTATTTCTTCTGCTCAAGTACCTCTGCTAATGCGTGTGGATCACTTTTGCCTCTCTAAGCCTGGATTTTCCTTTAGACCATTGCAACTCAAATACGATGGCAGCAACACCACCTTGACATTGAGCGAACATGCAGCTGTCTACGAGATTAGATCCACTTCCTTCAATGCTTTGTATTCTTTGGCTTCTGTTTTCTACAACTTGTTTTTCTTTCGGGATGGCGCTTATTGGTATCCACAGCGCAAGAGGATGGATAGGAGTCCATGCTTCTTATTCAATCCTTTGAAGGGGGAAGTTCTTCCGCTCCCTACAACTGACATCTTCATTCCAAACTATGATGCAAGATATTCCATCATCAGGGTCAAGGAATGGTTTGCTATGGGGTTTGATGATGCAACCAACACTTGCAAGATTGTTCGTGTTTCCGGAGATCAAAAATCGATGATATGTCAACTCATGACCCAAATTTATGTAATGGGCACAAGCTCGTGGCGAGAGATACCCTCGGTTCCACCCTGTAATTTAAGTGACAGCCGCGCATTTGCATACGGAGACCAGCATTGGTTGGTTTGCTTACCTGATCCTTCACTTTCCAGTTATGGAGGAGTAGTTAGTATATGTTCTTTCAATTTCAGAATAGAAGAGTTCTACTGGAGGACCATTCCCCTTCCCGAGCACATGCACAATAAGTATGTTCGGCGCATGGAGATCCCAGAGCACCTTCATTTGCTTAGTCTAAGAGGCTCATTGGCCATCGTGGACACTTCATCTGATGACTATAATATTGAGATATGGGTGTTGAAAAATTATGACAAGAAAGAGTGGAATCTAGATTGCAAGATAGACAAGTCAGTACTCAGAGGTGAGTTGATGAACTTGATATGTTATGAATGGGAGCATGGCAGATACTTCACTCACCCACGATGTCATCAAGTTTTTGAGAGAACGTTCTTTGTGGATTTAAGATGTGGTCCCGTGAATCGCGTTGAATTATTTCCACCTAGAACCAACAAATTCGTGAGGATTTCAAACATATTGAGTTATACTGGGACTTTGATTTCCCTAAAAGAGTATGGGAGTTTGGTTGAAGCTGAACCAACAACTACTGGAAGGATTAGGTCTCTGGAACTTTATGATTCTAGAGAAATCTGGGATGAAGCTGCAAGAGGGAAGGATTTCATTTACTTGAAAAGTAGCGCTAAGCGCCTACATAGATTTGAATAAATACCCAACTCTTGGCAACTTGTCAATGGTATTAGTGGCTTATTTTGTTTTCGTGTAATCTTTGTATTTTTGCATTTTTTTTTCTGCAACGCCAGATTGAAAATTTTCCATCTAGTCCTTATGCCTGGACGTATTTTCCTTATAAATGATAAAGATGTTCTTCTCATTTATGCTGAATGTGTTTTTTAAGCTGTTTTTATTACAGTATCACTGTAAACCGTTATTGATGGTTTAACAGGATGGGGGTATCATGGTTTCAGTTTCTCCCTTGCGAGGGGGCAAAATTGCTCTGTTGAAGTTACACTTGGCTGTCCCAGACGGCTAGACCTGGAATGCAGTACAACTCCAATTCGTCAAGGAATGCGATAAAGCTTAACCTTGCTGAATCTCCTGCTTTAGGGAGAGGTGATCAGAATTATTCATCAGGTTATGAATAAACCTTTTTTTTACTCCATTTAAGCACGAACTTGCATATTTTCGCTGCAGAATTGGTTTGGACCCTTCACACCTGACTCGTCCTTTTTTATGATTTGGTTAATGAATTATTATCTCCATTTAAGTACTTCTTAAGTTCAGATATTTTTATTTCCACGTAGTTTAATCTGTTATGAGGTTCCATACACACTGACAAGTTAACATAAGTTTGCATTTCTTTTAGAAGATTAAAGTGTGTTTCTGTTTTCATCAGTTTTGCATACAACAGTTAGATAAAACTGCTTATCTACCATTCTTATGTCACTTGATCATCACAAGACTTTGGATGCCTTGCATTTGCACCATGCATATTAATTCAACATTCAACAGTCAACATTCAGACAGAGTGAGCTGGTTGCAAGTCTCAGTATTATCTTTAAATTGTCAAGTAACTATGCCAATTACACATTCAACCAATACGAAAGTTAAATAACTGATGATGAAAAGACGATACAAAACACATGAATGCCTTAGACCCTCGAGGGCCTTAACTAGACCAAACCTATCTGATGAAAAGACGATACAAACTCATGAGTCGCTAACATCCTCAAGGACCTCAACATCTCTTAATTGACGAAGTCTACCTAATTCAATTTCAAAAGCATCCAAATCTTTCAACCATAATGATTCTGCACTCCCGTCTTTCAACTCATCTAACTTCCCCTTGCCCTTATCCCAGTCATCTTTAACATCATCACGCCCCTCTACACTGAGCGTCTCAAAATCTATGGATGTTAAAAACTTATAACGTTTTGTAGCTTCAGTTGGTGCACCATCCTTGAAGTGATCCAGCAATGAATCTTTCTTCTGTAGCTCATCGATCAACTCAGCCTTCCTTTTCGGTACATAGATAATATTGCCTTCAACATCTTTGTTTGACTTTACTATGCTTATCTCGTTTGTATGAACGTATGCTACAAATTTAAGCTTAAGCTCCACTATATTTACCTCATCTTCCACTTTCTTTAGCAATGTTTCATGCGTAAAGTAAAAAAGAGAACTACTTAATGGTTACATCTTAGTAAAAATATAATAAAAACAAACATCAACAATATTATATTAAGGTCAAAAATAAACTCACCAATCTCTCTTTGTTGTGTTGTAGTCTTATGTGATAGAACTCCTTTATAACTGCAATCAGGAAAAACAAACAGGTAAGATAAGTTGTACAACAAATTTGTTTTATCAAACCAGCCAAATTGTGTTAACTCATACTCTCTTCTGGTGTACTGTAGCAATGAAGCTGATCGTCTGTCTTAATCAAGTTCATTTTTTGAAGTGTGTATCTTGGTTCGAAGCTTGAACTTTTCTTCCAAACCTTGTGACCTAGCAGCCAAAAGTTGATTATTTGACATAGTGCAACACAACATTATTAGCAAACGTGTAGTCCTGAACCATGCAAGTGCAACACAACATTTTGTTATTAGAATTTGAATATGAGAACCAATTTTGATGTGCAACATATTGTAACTTTGTAGAGTTTTTTTTTCAAAACTTTCTTTAGTAATGCTTCATGCATAAAGTACAAAGAGAACTAGTTAATGGTTGCATCTTAGTAGAAAGTATAATAAAAACAAACATCAACAATATTGTATTAAGGTAAAAAATAAACTCATCAATCTCTCCTTGTAGTGTTGTAGTCTTATGTCATAGAACTCTTAGAAAACTGCAATCAAGAAAAACAAACAGGTAAGATAAGTTGTACAAAAAATTTGTTTGATCAAACCAGCCAAATTGTGTTAACTTATACTCTCTTCTGGTGTACTATAGCAATGAAGCTGGTCGTCTATCTTAATTAAGTTCATGTTTGAAGTGTGTATCTTAGTTGGAAGCTTGAACTTTTTTTTCAAACCTTGTGTCCTGGCAGTCAAAAGTTGATTCTTTTACATAATGACAAAAATGACTACTTTATTGATATTTCCAGAAAACATGTAGTCCTGAACCATGCAGATACACCACAACATTTTATTATTAGAATTTGAATATGAGAACAAATTTTGATGCGCAACATATTGTAACTGTGTAGAGTTTTTTTTTCAAAACTTTCTTTAGTAATGCTTCCTGTGTAAAGTACAGAGATAACTAGTTAATGGTTGCATCTTAGTAGAAAGTATAATAAAAACAAACATTAATAATATTGTATTAAGGTCAAAAATAAACTCACCAATCTCTCATTGCAGTGTTGTAGTCTTATGTCATAGAACTCCTTTAGAACTGCAATCAGGAAAAATAAACATGTAAGATAAGTTGTACAACAAATTGTTTGATCAAACCAGCCAAATTGTGTTAACTTATACTCTCTTCTGGTGTACTATAGCAATGAAGATGGTCGTTTGTTTTAATTAAGTTCATGTTTGAAGTGTGTATCTTAGTTCGAAGCTTGAACTTTTTTCCAAACTTTGTGTCCTGCCAACCAAAAGTTGATTCTTTGACATAATGATGGAAATTTCTACTTTATTGACATCTCTAGAAAACATGTAGTCCTAAACCATGCAGGTGCAACACAACATTTTATTATTAGAATTAGAATTTGAGAATTAATTTTGATGTGTAGCACATTGTAACTTTGTAGAGTTTTTTTTTTCTTTCAAAACTTTCTTTAGTAATGCTTCTTGCGTAAAGTACATAAACAACTAGTTAATTGTTGCATCTTAGTAGAAAGTATAATAAAAATAAACATCAACAATATTGTATTAAGGTCAAAAATAAACTCACCAATCTCTCCTTGTAGTGTTGTAGTCTTAGGTCATAGAACTCTTTTAGAACTGCAATCAGGAAAAATAAAGAGGTAAGATAAGTTGTACAACAAATTGTTTGATCAAACTAGCCAAACTGTGTTAACTCATACTCTTCTGGTGTACTATAGCAATGAAGCTAGTCGTTTGTCTTAATCAAGTTCATGTTTGAAGTGTGTATCTTGGTTCGAAGTTTGAACTTTTTTCCAAACCTTATGTCCTGGCAGCCAAAAGTTGATTTTTTGACATAGTGACAGAAATGTCCACTTTATTGACATCTCCAGAAAACGTGTAGTCCTGAACCATACAGGTGCAACACAACATTTTATTATTAGAATTTGAATATGATAATTAATTTTGATGTGCAGTATATTGTAACTTTGTAGAGTTTTTTTTTTTTTACATATGCATTATGCATTATGCAACCCTTTCATTTGAAGCATTTTTTTACATATGCCAGTACATGTCTTCAAAACATCCATAATCCAAGATTCTGCCACTGTAAAATAATCAGAATGTGAGAATCAAGACTAGAGTATTCCAGTTAAACAAATAATTTGTTGCATACATACATACCTACTTTTAAAAAGTCTTCTGGAAGTGAAAAGAATTCCTTAAATGATCTTCTATATGAAGATGATAAAGTTTCTTTTCGGTCATCAAATGAAGCATTACTGATATTAGCTTTCAAAAAGATCCATAGATGCTTCTTCACATCATCGGATGTTAGGTTATCAACACGTAAGTTTCTGTACGATTGAAATTCAATTTCATAATTAAAAAA
>JAOTRO020000013.1:1073181-1085330 GCA_028566515.2 Pyracantha coccinea | reverse complement strand
GAGCAAAAATATGAGCACTTGAGATTAGAAGTTTTGCTAACATGAATTTGTACAGTAGCGTATGTAAATGAGTAAATGGTTTTCTTTCGGGATAACTCTTGGGTTGTGATTGCCAGAATATTCATATGGAAATTCAACAGTCGTTGGATTTATAAACAAGAGGGCGCACGCGTGTTAATCTATGTAATCGATTAGCGATATAGTGTTCTAACAACTCCCCTTCCAAGTATTATCCTTTGTTTTGAGATGATTTTTTTGTACTATTAATGTGACCCATCAGCTTTAAATTTCATCCGTGAAGGTAGAGAAACTTGATCTCAGTCCCATCATTTCTCAAAGTTTTGCTGGGGAGTGGGAAGTAGCAAGTCTCACCGTCTCTGTTCCATGACTGGGGGTTGGGATGTGTGTATGCGGTGCATGATTTAATCGTGAAGAGCGAAAAATCCAGATCGTTGATTATGCGAAGACTTGGGAGTGGCACTGGCTGGTTATAATTTTTATTAAAAATTTTCTTCTGAAAAAATAATATAGAAAATAAAAGAAAAAGGAAGCTGAGTGCTCTGCGGGTCCCACCTTCAACCATCCTCGCTGTCCTTTGCTGCTTCACTTCATGATTCAAACTCCCACACTCCCACGCGCATTCAACTCAGGTTAGTCTATAAAAGTAAAAACAAAAAACAAAAGGTTGTATGTTCGTAAGTAATTAAGATGATTAGGCAATCTCCAACCGAGGGCTAATTAGAGGGCTCGTTTTAGTCCATTGATTCTTCAAAATATTAATATTTTAATGAACAGTACAATATCATATTTGATTTCATCTCCAATTTAGGGCCAAAGGGCCATAGGGCTCGTTTTAGCCCTGTCACAAAAAAATATCTTCAACCGAGGGTCAAATGGTCAAACATAATTTATTATTTAAATTAAAAAACTACAATAACTTAAATTTAAAAACTATGACAACTTAAATTTAAAAATGATGAAAATTATGTGAGAAATAGTGTAAAAATGGTTTAGGTATTTATAAGAAAAAAGGGAATTTTTTAAATTCATTAAAAAAAATTTGGCCCCAAAAAAAAAAAAAAAAAGAATCCAACAATAACTAGTCGTTGGATTCAAAATTTTCCCTTTTATTTGTGTCGGTTATAACCGACACTATTTCTTTTATTCCTGTCGGTTATAATTGACGGGAAATTCGACAAAAATAACAAAAATCCTGGCCAGCCCTTTGGCCCTTTCAGATTTTATGAGGCCCACAAGCCCTCTGGCCTAGCCTCGGTTGGAGACGATTTTCGGGCTATTTTCGACTCTTTAGCCCTCTGGACCCATCGGTTGGAGATGATCTTAACTCATGCATTCGAGGTCTTATGTTCAAAAAGTGAATAAATTGATTGAAATCAATGACAAAGTCATCATATAAGTACTCAAGTCACTATTATTTTTTCGTAATTCAACTAATATAAAAAATATAGAAATCACGCAAAACTATAAAGATATTCATTAAATGTAAGAACTCCAAAACTATGAAACAATAAAAGTAAAAATATTGTGAGTGCAGTGCACTAAACTAGGACCAAATTCTTAAATTAATGATTAAATTATTACTTAACTGTTGATTAACATTTTTATTTTTTATTAGTGATAAATCATTTGATTTACAAATTTATTTAAAATTTTAATCAAAATTTTAATCAACCTGTCATTACCATTTTCAATAAGGTCATCAGTCATTCATTCAATTCAACAAGAAATCACTCAGCTACCCCCTCAACACGTGAGACTGAATTAACTAAAGGAGCAGAAAATGATATTTGTGATTGTGGGGGGGGGAGATTTTTTAGTGTGATTGGCATACAAGGTGGTATACTATGTGTCATTATATAAATGATGAGATATGTGTGTTAAAAAGTTAATAACTAAAAAAAAAATTTACCACCACTTACAAAAAAATTACGTAATATAACATTCGTGTTTTCGTCACAATTAAAAATTTGTCTTGCGAGAGAGTGGGGCCAAAGAATTCAACACAGCCACCGCCCTCAATTCCTGTAGAGAAAATATAGCACTAGTAAAGCGAGTGGTGTTAAAGCAGTAGAGTTGCGCGTGAGGATATATTCAGCTGCCTATTAGAATATTATTACAACAAAACCCAGCACTGTGTGACTCTGCTCCCCGTCTCTCTCTCTCTCTCTCTCTCTCATCCCCCATCCTCAGTACCAAACAAATTAAAGATGCAAAACTAAATCTACCTACACACACAAACGCAGCATCTTAAAACCTCACAGAAGTAAGAAAAACAAGATCAGGTTCTCAAGATATCAAAATCTCCATTTGTATTCGCATTCGATCCACTCCTACTCAGAAGAAAAAAAAAAACTGAAAAAGCTTTACAATGAGGAACCCATCGTCTTCGTCGAAAGCAGCAGCAGCAGCAAGTGCTAAGATGCAAACGACGATAACAGCGTCGTCCTCGTCGAGCAAGGCGGCTGGGGTTGCTGGGGGGACCAAGACGCCGTGTTGCGCAAAGGTGGGTATGAAGAGAGGGCCGTGGACTCCCGAAGAGGACGAGCTGCTGGCAAAATACATAAAGAAAGAAGGGGAGGGACGGTGGCGGACCCTTCCCAAGCGGGCTGGGTTGCTCCGCTGCGGTAAGAGCTGCCGCCTCCGCTGGATGAACTATCTCCGCCCTTCCGTCAAGCGCGGCCAGATCGCCCCCGATGAAGAAGATCTCATCCTTCGCCTCCATCGCCTTCTGGGCAATCGGTACATTTACACACACACAACATTTGTTAGATTTCAGAGAAATTAATTTTTCGCGATTTTCTTCGACAAACAATATCCATATATCCACCCTACAAATTTATCACCATTTTATTACATGTTTGGGTTTAGGGTTTCACTGTTGATATCCATTATATAAAATTTAGGGTTTAATTAATTTGGATGTGTGCAGGTGGTCTTTGATAGCTGGGAGGATTCCAGGCCGTACGGACAATGAGATAAAGAACTACTGGAACACACACCTGAGCAAGAAGTTGATAAGCCAAGGCATAGATCCCAGAACCCACAAGCCTCTCAATCCAGATCATCACTCTGCTGCTGATGATGCCGACGTGGACAACACAAACAAATCAACTGTTGTTGCTTCTTCTTCCAAAGCCAACGGTCGGTTCTCAAACCCTAACCCTAGTCCCCCTTCTGATCGTCTTGTCCATAAGGAAGGGGATCCAAATAACAGCGGTAATGATGGAAACATCGCAATTGATGATCATGATCTGGGCACTATAGTCCATGGCTATGCAAATATGATCACGTCCATCAAAAATCCCGATGCTTCTTCTTCGGCCGCGGCAACGGGTACTTTGAGTTTGAGGAGCAACAACAGCCACGGTGGAGTACTACTTGGGGGAGGAGGAAATGAAGAGGACGACGACATCAACTGTTGTGCGGACGACGTCTTCTCTTCGTTTCTGAATTCGTTGATCAATGAGGATCCATTTCCTGGACAACACCAATTGCAACAAGTACTACAGAATGGGAATGTTAGTGCACATGCAGCTGCTGCTGGTTCCGAGAACCTTCCTTTGATTACTATGACTAGTGCTAGTACTACGGCGCCATCAACATTTGGCTGGGAGTCTGCTGTGCTCATGTCTTCTGCTTTCATCCAAAATGATCACCAGAGGTTTAATGGTCAAACGGAGTAGCAGCTAGCCACCTGTTTGATTGATCAATCGCACCGTGCCTGTTGAACAAGCAATGCAGTTGCTTAATTAGTTAAATTATATGTAGAAATTAGTCCTCGCAAGGGTTTGAAATATCATATGAAATGTTGTGTGTGCTATCTCTATTCTTAATTATTCGACTACCCCTACGTCGATCATTTTGGCTCTACGAATGGAGGCGTATATCAATGTATTGTCGATCATGTTTGTAATGTCATCTATCTATCTACATATGTTACCGGTATTGTAAAACAAACATTAATTTGATCAATGTTAATTAATTTGTATTTAGAAGTATATAGAGAGTAATTTACGCGTGAATCAATTTCATGTTTTATACATCTGCCACATTTATCACTTTGCATACATATATAGGGTTTGTAACCCTGACGACAAATACACAAAAGAGCCCCGTGATTATAATTTAAACACTTTGCATGCATACATCGTGTAAGATGCTTAATTTAAAGTTAATCTTCATGGAAGGAAATTATATATCTGTTCATTCTTTCTAAAGTGTGATCTTCACCGCATGCACAAGTTCATGGAGGGGGATCGATATGTTAATTCAATGAAGAAGAAGGTGCAAAATCTCCCGAAAGTTCTTAATATTGAAGCTTTCACTTTACATTCATGATCAATGTTGGGACTTAATCTATTCCTTGATGTTTATATCTCAGATATATACTAATTAGAAACTAATGATATATGACAATCAGATATACATATATAGATGACATGAACATATAAAAAATTTCTTTTCTTAAATCCCAAATAAATCTTGTACTAATGTTTTTTGGTATATCTGCCTTCATTTTGTGTACAAGCGTGGTAAATATTTGACATCTTTCTGAAATCTTATTACATGTAGCATGTGATGCATCTGGGAGATAAAAGACTAGTTCTACAACCATATTTTAAATAAAATGATCGTTGAGGGTAAGTATGAAAAATGAGTAAATAAAGCTAGATATGATTCCACAATACGTTACAAGGCAAAGATCTTGCGTGTATAAAAGGTTATATTCATTGTAGAAATTAAGATGTCACATTCACAATCTAAATCATCAAAAACATTTGAGGCGATAACAAAAACACGAAACATAGTAGTGTGTATCATTTCCCTATACACGACTAGCTCCAAAAACTTAAACGGATAGGATAATATTGCAACAATGTATCAAGGTTATAGACACAACTACTGATGTAAAATGAACAAGAGAAAGAGAGAGAAAGATTAAAAAGTTCTTACATACGAAAGATCAATGCATGGTATTAGTTAGAATATGTTTTGGTGCAAACTTTAGTAGTGAGCACGTATTCTTGCTTTCCGTTAGTAGAAGGTGAATTACCGTTTAATTTGAACATTAGTACTCAAACCTATTCATAGACATACACCTTAGAAGACATTAATTTTATTAAAGGCTTGAAGTTCTAACAGTGCATATAACTTTAAACTCAAACTAGTTATAGTACGAAAAATCTGGGGTTAATTAAGCCACTGTTACTGATTTCTAAAACTACTGATAGCTGTGGCCATATGCCAATTGCCACAGGCCAGGCCACATATCAATATGAAAAGGTACTTAGCATATATAACCTTGTGATCAACTACTTTACGAATAATTCGTCTGTTTTCTATTCTGGTATGCATTTTTGTAGCCATTTGTTTATTTGAAATAGTGTGCATGTATTTTTGGGCATTAGTGCACCATCGTTATATATCCCGTATACATCTCTGTGTTTGAGTGAAGTAGGTATTGTGAAGGTAACTGAAAGAACTAAAGATGGAAGCTATAGGAAACAAAAATGGCAACACAGGTTGAAGATTCTCAAAGCCCTATAACATAGAGAGTTAAAAATACAGTGACAGTTAAATTGCCAAGAGTTTGAGTGGTCGAGGGTAATTGATAGGCAAAGGTGGTATTTGTTAAAGCAGCACTCATATATATTTGAGAATTATACTGTGGTACTGAAATATATCTCTATCGTAGTAAAAATGCTAAATGCTAAATGATTTGCAGCATGAACATTTCCAGAACAGTATATTTTTGGGGTGTTCTATAACATTTTGTATGCAGATTGTGTTTAGATAGAATTAGTACGCAGTATGTTAAGTCCACGCACGATATATGTAGCTTCTCAGCAAACACCAATTAATCGAGAAGCTATATAATTAAGTCATCGTGCAATATTAAGCAATATGCATACATGCCAAGGATGAAAGTCACTTACTCATAGTAAAACATGATATAATTCTTCAATGTGTAGACTTGATCATCTGTGGAACAAGATTTTGTTGATTACTTTCAATCAGTCTCCCTCCCAACATTTCTGATGCGATCGTCGTGTGAGCTTCCTGCAGAACCATGCATGGAGAATAAAACGAAATCAGTGGAGTACACGCCCTTGATGCATATATGCATGTTAATCATATGCTGACCGTTGGATAACATCAACATGTTCGTTCTACTTATTTAAGATAGAAGATGGCTCACACACCTAACTAATGGCTTATTGCACCCTATCTCCCTCTATGACATCTCGTATGTTTTATCATAGCAAGGACAATGCTAGGGAGACCAAAATTTTAAACTAAATGATGTGTTACCAATAAAAAATAAGCACGTTAATCAACACAAAGTTATAATTCAATCATCAACATCCACATCGTTTGGTTTACAAAATTTGGTTTAGAAATTGAGTAATGATAGAAAGACTAAATTTGTAACGAAATTTTGTAAACTAAGTAACATAGAAGTTGATAATTGGATTAATACTTAAGCGTTGATAAATGTGTTCATTTTTATTGGTGACACATCATTTAGTTTGCAAATTTTGTTTACAAGTTTAGTTTCTCTAGCATTACTCTTGGAACTTTGGTCTTTCTAGCATCACTTTTTTTCATAATAGAGCAAGGACACGACAAGTTTACCCCTCACCACCTCAAGGCTTACGCCTCGTTTTCTGAGACCCTAAATAACTTACCTTACGTCTTCGCTTCTAAAAGCATATATTGTTTATTGATGTACGATAAATATTACAACAATTAAAATCCTAACTTTTCTTTTTGTTGATGAAAAGCCTAAATAGTTTCACGAGCACCTCCTCTAAACATGTGGTCTCACAAACTTCATGTCTTTTAATATGAGCTATAAAATTAGTTGGGTTGGGTTGTGTTTAGATGAGGGACTTACAAAGTATCAAGGCATTAAGGCTAAATTAGAAAAGAACAAAACTATAAACCGTTACATAAATGCTATGTTTGCGTGAGGGATTTCCAAGTTATAAGATTAAAAGCCAAATTATAATGAAAAAGATCACAAAATGTTGGATAGGAAGGATTAGCTCACAAATGCAATCCATGAAAATTACGCCCACAAAATATCTTCATAATGATTATGTAGTACATTTTTAATCCCGTCGTTTTAGTCTATTTCTTCCTTATTTAACCTAAATTCCTTGGGACTAAAGTCTCTCACTCAAACACAGGGCATTTGATCCCTTTGTCGAGGCACATGCAAGCATTTTACTTCTACTATCCTATAATAATGTTTGAAGAATTTAACAGGTGGAGTTGGAGCTCTAGCAAACTGGAAGGGAAGGAAACACACCTGACCAAACTATAGTAAAGAAGCCTACCTTGGTATTGGGTATGTGGCCTGATTTTAACTTACATTGATCTAAATGGGCCGTTAGACATTTAGCCCAAAATGAGCTTGCATCCCTTTGCACTTTATAGTTGACATTAGTTGTGGCTCCTAACTGTTGAGGACCGTTGTGGTGTGACCTGAATAACCCAAAATTGTTGTCTGACTCTCCACTCAAAGTTCAAACTACCAGTCTTCTGCGATTGGTAGAAGGTTGACCCGTTGCATACCAATTCAGTAGCTTCTATTGCAACTTGTTTGACTATGTAAAACTTATGTTCTCTTTCTATTTCCTCATGATAAACAATCATACCTAACACTCCATTGATGTCCATGTCCCTGAACATTGATACAAGCGTATCAACTACCAATCTAAACTAAGCTAGCCATTCGTGTTTGCTCTTTAGATCCTATATCTGCATAGTCAACTATTGGGTGGGAAAGCTTCTAACAAAAAAACGCGGTTTTATGATGATATTAATTTCTTATTTATGGACATGCAATTCAAGTGATTAAACAAATTTACTTTCACTATTTTATATTTGGGACCATTTGTTCGAGTTTTCCTTCTCAACATGGCTTGTACAAGAAACAATTTACAAATATTAGGGTCATTTTATTTTCTTAGCAAATTGCAGTTCTTTATCATCATTAACATGCATCAAGGTGTAATCTTAGCAAATTGCAGTATACAAATTATTTTCTTGGGGCACTCTTCTAGGAGAGATTTTTCAGTGTGACCGGCACCCGGGGTGGTACACCACATGTCACTATACAAATGGTGGGATATGTGTGCTAAAAATTTAATGACTTAAAAAATAAAATTTCTCACCACTCCTATTAAAACACATAGTGTACCACTTGTATTCTCGTCACAACTAAAAATTTCTCCTAAAAGCTTTATTTAAGTCAATTCCAATTCATGAAGAACATAAAAAAGGAGTATTATCTGTTTTGTATTAAAATTCGTGGGGTCAAAGGCGAGAGATTTTTCAGTGTGTTGGGCACACAACCAGTATACTAGGTGTAATAATAAAATTATTCTAAATTTAAAATTTTTTTTCTTCAATCAATTGTATTATGACACTAGGTATACCTAGTTGTATTCCTAGCACATTAAAAAAAATTATCAAAGGAAACAAGATTTGAGAATTTGTCTCCTGGTGGGTCATAATTTCAAATGGGTCTTAAATGGGCACAGTTAATGGTGCACTTTTTTCAAGCTATGATAACATTTTTTCATAGGATAATAAATGGTAGAAAGCATTCCCAAAATAAAATAAAAAGTGTGAAAAAATAGCTCACTGCGTTGGAAAATTTGGAAAAATAATCAAAATTAGAACTTTATATAGAATTATAGCCACCCTTTTAAATTTATGATAATTGTAACCAATACCTAATATAAAAGTATTAATATATAGTTAATGATTAGAACTTTTTACAAAACAAATCCAAAGAAATTCAAAGCCTCACCTCAACAACCTAGACAATTCCAGTCCTCTCAAAATGCTCAGCCAATTTTTGATGAGAAGTTTTAGTCATTATTAAGCTCTTGGTTATTTTTCCATCTGATCTTAACAATTTTTTTTCTAAATTTTTCAAAAATTTCAATCTTTGTCATTTCCTTTCCATCATGGCAAAACCCAGAGGTTGGAGCCTCATGCAATGTTACAATTTGTTTTTGGAAGACAATCATATCATTCATTCAAAGTAACCACTAAGTAGTAAGCTCTCTCCCTTCCTTTCCCTCTTGCAGTTCTCTTTGTTGAAGATCAAATTGGATTTAAGTACACGTTAAAATCAAATTGGGTTCTGATCTATAACAATATTTTCAGCAAAAAAGATTGTGCTTTTGTTAGATCAACTGTTTGCGGATTTGATTTCCAGAGGAAAAAGTGTTGGAATCAGATATGACCAAAACGAGTTTTGGGGTTACAACTCTAATCTTTGCAATGGTGGGCGTAATTGCATCCCTCATGGTCAAAAGGGTATATTAGTAATTTTATATCAACTTTTGGTTATAATTATAATAAAATTAAAAAGATGACTATAATTCTACATGAGTTCCAAATTTTGGTTACTTTTCTAAATTTCCCTACTTTTATCATATGTGTGGTCGTCATATTGATTTTTTTAGTATGAAAAAATGATTCCAAAAAGGTGATAAAAATATGATTCATATGGTAAAATGAAATTAAATATTTAGTTTCGATTCAAATATTTGGTATTAGAATGATAACATGAATTTCTTTTAATTAATAGGATTAACCAACCCTATATATGTATCCTATCCGAACTATATTTCTTATCTAACCACGAATGGTGTGGCTTTTTCTCTTCCTAAATGCTAATGCAAACAAGTCTTCGAAATTTAAGAAAAACAAGGTAAATCGCACAAGAACTCTTAACCTCAAGTCTTAAACTTCTACAACCACCAAAGCAAACAAGAAGGAACATAGACGATGGAATGCGTCGCAAGAGTTTTCTCCTAGCTTAAAAAAACATATAAACATGAAAAAACAGATTAAAAAGAGAAAACACAGTAGAAATTTATTACAAATTTTGAGCCTCATTTAACTTAATGATGATATTAACGTTGTTGGGCAGGCTAGCTAACTTAGATAATAAGCAAAAGCATACCATGTCCATGCATAATCCATCCCGCTTCTCAAAAAAGCACTTAACATTCACAAACTTGAAGAAAACAAGTATCATCACAAGATGAAAGCAAAACACCATTTAAACAGAAAACAAGAAGCAAAAGTTTTTCATGACTTACCGAAACATATTTGTCCTCGGAAACTGTACACAATCTCCGTCGTTCGAGACCTTTTCGCCGAATGCATTGCTGCTCTACTAGGCTGACGCAATGATCAAATGGGGTCATGTAAATCTCAGTAACTTAAAATAAAGGTTGAAACTGGAAAAAGTTGTAAGAAAGAAACTTCGTGTTGTAGAAAGCTCTTACAATCATTTTTCTTTAAGCACCCAGTTTTTGCAGTTTTTGAGAGGGAAGTACACGCGTCTTTCAGGTGTTATTGGCCAAAACTTGCAGCTCACTAGAGGCTAGAGCCAGTGCAATGGGGGCTCATAGTTGGAATTGTATGTCTGGGATTTGACCGGTAGATTTTGTCTTGTTTACAAGTGGATTACCGGCTAATATTTCTAAGCAAAATGTAAAACCCAACCAAACGTTCTAACCCAAAAAAAAACGGTCAGAGTGTTTTGTTAGACAGACCAAACTTTCCAGTCTAAATTTTTACTGCCAAATACTTCCTTTTCCTTCTTCCATCCGCCTATCAGCTCACAGTCTCTATCTGCATTTTTTTTTTGAGATCCTAGATTTTAACATCCGCTCGTAGTATTTTAGTGTACTGGAGGGATAAACCTATCTCTGCAGTTCTCTGCAGTCCGCACTAAACTGCTCGATTTGAGGATTCGGTGCAGTAGAATTTAGTGCAATGAACTCTACACACTTGTCAAACACTTGCCTCAACATTTAATTCTAGATTCCATATGTGCACCTAACTTTCAAATACGTGCATGTGTTAACCTAACTAGGTTTTCAGCTAATGTAACGGTTGTTGGTTTAATATACATTGTTGACTTATTCTTTAATAAGGTATTAAAGCTTTGGTTCCATAAAGATCCAAAACCTCCAACCCCTGCGCCCCAAATATTTTCAGTTATCCTTCCAAGGGTGGGGGTTGTACTTATTCCATTGTGTATGTTTGTTGTTTCGATCTCCAAAGGCATAATGGGGTTGGATGCGAGGGAGACTGTTAGCTTGATATACATTACTGTCTCATTTCTTGACAATTTAAAATTTTCGGACCTAATGATTATTTAATAATAGTTACACCAAAATATCAGAAACAATAATATCGCGGCCTTACGACTGACAACTAAATATGTTTAATGTGGAATGATTTAAAAGTTCAAACAAACAAAAAAAAACGAATGCTGATTATAAAATGAGAAAGTAAATTAACTTTTGAACAAATTAGAGTATTATGGAACCAATTGCTGGAATATTTACAGTGAAAGAGCAATGCTCCAAAATTGGCTTGCCTATAGAAAACTGCTTTGTTATATGTTTACGCATGTGCTCACATGTTAGCGCCAATTAGCAACCGACAGTCAGAATTTTATTTTTGTTCAAAAGTCAAACACATCTAAGCAAAGGACATGGAACCTACCATTCTACAGCTCAACATACAATTCCCACTCAGATACGAGATGCCAAAATTTGATGAAACATTCTACATTCTTACGATCTATGTCAACCACAAATCCAAGCACTTACCAAACTAGTTGGTTCTTTGTATTTTCTAAATTTTGACCCAATTGCCACCAATTTTAGAACATCCTACATTCCTACTCAACGAGAAAATTTTCCAGGAGCCGGGCATTCTATCTGAGTTGGAGTTCCCAACTAATCAAAAGTTGCCACCTGTCTCTTTTATTTCTTAAAATAAATAAATGCAAATTAAAATTTTTAATCAACACAATTTCTGAATTACCCCTATAACAGTGATCAATTCACCATCTCGTCCACGCCAAAAAAATACCAGAAAACAGCAGCAACCCACCCCCCATCGCCGACCGGCGAATTTATCGGGGCACCCCATCGATTTCTCCACTCTTAACTAGACATGGAAGCCGATGGATGTTCAGTGGCAACTCAACCTCAAATCTGGCGTGTCTAACGCCGATCTAGCTGATGGTGAAGTGGTCGGCCTTCCTGTGTTCTTCTCCGCCGTACGAGAGGAGGAGA
>JAOTRO020000013.1:1062988-1073081 GCA_028566515.2 Pyracantha coccinea | reverse complement strand
GTGCACGGGAGAGAGAGTGTGATTTGTGATTGTGTGGTCCTCACACATCCAACTCACCCATCCTTAACTCTACCACACCAAAAGTGGTTCCAAAATTAACTAGGGTTAATAAATTAGAACCCCAGAATTTCTTAATTTCCAAATTTCAACAATCGAACCAACGCTCAGGGGCAATTTCGTCCTTTCACATCCGTCTATAAAATTAAACTGGGACAGGATGTGACATTCGAATCCTCCCAACCCAATAACACGGGCCGTTGGATTTTGATCAAACAGCTATAATTATTATAAATTTTAGAGGGATCCCTATTTATAGTCATTAGATCAAAATCCAACGGCTCATGTTATTTGGTCAGGAAGATTCGGACCTTGCTCAAGAGAGAATCCAAATCCCAAGGGAATGATATGATTTGTGTTTAAGCTGCCAATAATTGGGATCGGATGGGGATGCCAGTGAGCAGAGTGTTGGGGCCTTGGGGGCAACGGTGGATGGGAAAGGAGCATACGGGTTTTTTTGTTTTTTGTTTTTTCTAACAAAACAAGAAGAGTATGGTTTTGTTCTCACTTTTTATGTTGAGTGAGGAAATAAAAACGTTGGGTGCGTATAGTAGCACTCTTAAGATAATGTCATAAAAATTGAACTTCCATATTTGCCCATGCGCGCGAGCGCGCGCTCTCTATCGACCAGCCCCCAATTCCGATTTCTCAAATTAGGGATTTTAAATTTGAGATGCGATTTATCAAATTCACCGAAGCCTTCAGCTTTTCCGATCCAGCTGCCCTGTAATATTCAGGTAATTTGGCTTCTCTCGTTCTCTTTCACAAATCCCATTTCATATTTTTAAGCTCATCGACTAATCAAAGCTCAGAATTTTACATAATGGCAATGTAGTTTGCCATATATTTTATCTGGGTTCGGATCATTAAAAAAATCCATTATTTACAACAAGCGGTAGTGTCTTTTTTCTCATAAAGATTGATTTTTTTTGTTGGTGAATTAATTGCAGGAAATTGAATTGAAGAAATGGGTGAGAGGAAAAGGCATAGAATTTTGATGGTCTCTGATTTTTTCTATCCCAATTTCGGTGGTGTGGAGAATCACATCTATTATCTCTCACAATGCCTTCTCAAGCTCGGTCACAAGGTCAGAACACGTTGTCACTTCCACTTTCTGTGTTCAGTATGTGTGTTTTTTCTATCTTCAATTATTTTGATATAACTGAAAAGCGAAGGTTTGAATTCAAACTGCTGTTCGATTTATTTCACAATTCTATCATGTTGGTTTTGCATCACACGGATGTCAGAGCTCCCATCTCGGTAATGGGGGGCATTGGATGGAACTCTGTTTTGTTTAGAGTAACCGGTCGATGGAATGAGAGGTGGCTGGTGTCGGCGTATATATCAGATACAAACATGTTATTTTTAAATATGATCCGAGCATTGTATCTGCTTAGTGATTTGGGTTATTTAGAATAATGAAGTTCTTTCATGATACAAGTCAGCTTCCCTTGTTCGATTAGTTGTTGACTAGTGAAATTTCATTGTTTGATTATTTAGGTGGTGGTAATGACTCATGCCTACAACAATCGCTCTGGTGTGAGATATATGACAGGTGGTCTGAAAGTGTATTATGTACCATGGAAACCATTTCTCATGCAGAATACTTTTCCCACCTTTTATGGGACACTTCCAATTGTAAGGACTATCCTTATTCGAGAAAAAATATCGCTGGTCCACGGACATCAGGCTTTCTCAACTCTTTGCCATGAGGCTTTGATGCATGCACGCACAATGGGGTACAAAGTCGTATTTACTGATCATTCACTCTATGGTTTTGCTGATGCCGGAAGCATACACATGAACAAGGTATTGCAGTTTACTTTGGCAGAAGTAAGTCAGGCCATTTGTGTTTCTCATACAAGCAAGGAAAACACAGTGCTAAGGTCAGGTTTGCCACCAGAAAAGGTCTTTGTAATACCTAATGCTGTTGACACAGCTATGTTCAAGCCTGCACCAGAACGACTGAGTAGTCATGAAGTTGTAATTGTTGTTATAAGTAGATTGGTTTACCGAAAGGGTGCAGATCTTCTTGTTGAAGTCATTCCAGAAGTATGCCGTTTATACCCCAATGTGAGTTATTTTGACATAGCATTAGATGAGATATTACATTTCTAATATGTGTTTCTGTTTGATGAATTTTGATATTGACAAGGACTTCCGTGTGCACATCAATATTTCTGTGCTTGCATAACTTGGCAGCATTTCCTGTAAAATAATTTTGTTGCATGAAGCTGTAACCTAAGGGGGATGCTTTTATTATAACGAAAATGTTGAGGGTGGTTTGAAGCATAGCATCGTTGATGTAATTATTGGCATAGTTAATTGGCACTCAATCATCTCATTCAGAAATATGTGGTAAGGTTTGTTTCATTGTTGGAGGATAGGGACCTAAATGTGTGCGTTGGAAGAGATGAGGGAAAAACATTCTCTTCAAGATCGAGTTGAGATGCTAGGAGTCGTGCAACACTCTAAAGTACGATCTGTCCTAATTTCTGGCCATATATTCTTAAACAGGTGCTTGTCAATCTCTTCTTTCTTCCTCTTCTTTCAAGAACTGGTGAACAGTTTGTATAGTTTCTTTTGTAACTACACCAAATTATGTGAAAAAATTAATGTTGGATTTTGGTAGTTTACTTTACTGCTGGTCAAATTGGCTCTCTCTTTCTTTAATAGGAATAGTACAGCAGCAAGAATTAGATTCTCTGAAGTTAAACGGTGGTGCTACCGAAGCGGTGATACTTTCAACAAAATTTGAAACATAATTAAATTGGGAGCTGCAATAGCTTGCATATACATCTTTACATGGTTCTTTTTCTGACCAGCTTACTGTTGAAACTATGGGGAAAGTATCACAAGTTCACAACTACAGGAATTTGTACTAACATATAGGGAAATCAACTTATTGTACGGTTCTCATGCATGCTTGCTTCTGTTGTCTTTTTTCCTGATGCAATTTCTACCCTTATTGCAGTTCTTTAACAGAAGCTTTTTGCATAGAGATCTTAGAGGCTGCAAGTTGTGAATTATTAACAGTCAGTACACGTGTAGGAGGCGTCCCAGAGGTATGATATGTGAAATCTTCCACCTCTTAGTAGAATAGTGATTGTGGAATCTGGGCTTGTTTGAGATTTTAGCTAACGTCATTTCTGTACATAGGTACTTCCAGATGACATGATTGTACTTGCAAAACCAGATCCCAGTGATATGGTTCAAGCAATAGCGAAGGCAGTATCTATACTTCCTAGAATTGACCCACAAGAAATGCATAATCGTGTGAGTACACTGTCATTGATTGTGATCTTTAGGCAAAGTTGACTACTAGTGCAGTGGTTAAATGTGCTTCTTTGTTTATTTGTTTGTTTCTAGATGAAGGAACTGTACAATTGGCATGATGTGGCGAAACGGACAGAAATTGTTTATGACCGTGCTTTGAAATGCTCAAATCAAAATCTTTTACAACGACTCTCACAGTGTGTTTTTCAGCGCTTACTTCTATATTGCATACTCATACAGATGTTTGGCTGAGTCTGGTTCTTAGAACAAATTCATTGTGCATAGAGTGTGAATTGTCTGTTCTCTTCATCACATCAATGTCTGTAAAAGCACAGTGATCAATTTGAGTTTTTCCTCACCGCTTTGGGGTGAAAAGGATGCGCTGGTGATTATTTTTGCATTTAGAATGCCGATGTTGTATCTCTAGTTCCATTAGCTTATAATGATCGCAAGATGGAGGGGAGAGGGAGTGTTTGTGTACTTTGTTGTTGTAAAATGTGACAGTGATTTTTATTTAAGCTGCCTTAATTGGATGCCAAGAAGTAAACTTGATCAGGAGGCGATGATGGATTTAGAACTTCATGTCATTAGATAATCATGTCGATATGCAGAAACATCTTAGGGGCAAGGGTTGCTAATTGCTTAATTTCTTTATTGTAGATCCTTTCGCGTGGAACTTGGGCAGGAATGATTTTTTGCTTGGTTATGATCATTGACTTTCTGTTATGGCACCTGTTGCAACCATGGAAGGTTGTAAAGTTTCTGTGCATGTTCTTTGAATTTCCGGATTAACACGATTTCCATGTTTAATTACCTTCCTTTCAATGTCCATCAGCCAGCAGAGGATATTGAAGAGGTGCCCGATTTTGTTCTATTCCATGATCAAGATGAGGGGACTTCGCTGGACAATGCAAACCAACGCTCGAGATGACTGCATACAAGATTGACCTTTTTTTCTTTATTATTTTTTGGTAGGGATGCATAGGATTGACCTGGTTCTTCTTTGTGTTGATTTCAGTTGGTAGCATCAGTTTAATCCTGCAAGTAATCAATTTTGTTCAAGATTTTGACTATACAAGACATAAAAGATGATTGTCTGTCGCTTGTATGGCAACTTTCGAACAAATTTTGGTGGAAATTTTATATTTGAAAGTTTATATTGCACAAAACTTGGAAATTTTCATTTGATAAGCTACTGTAATTTACAGGGTGAGAGATTCAACCTGGGTGTAAGGGGACGGAAACATTGCCTTTCTTATTGGCCTGATTCACACTTGTAAATTTATAAACCTCTAATCAATAGAGTCACATGATGTTACTAATTCAAGTGTTATAGACTTAACGTATGAATAAATGACAAAATAGATGCTTTACAAACTTAGCATTCAAAGTTTATTAATAACACTGCATGACGATGTAATGAAACTTTCGAGATAGAAATGAAGGGCCCACAAACAAGTTTCTTTGTAAAAAGAATATAGAAAGGAAGGACAATGGTACATGGCACTTGGCAAGTTGGGTACATGGAGCAAGCCTAGACATGAAACAAGCTGACCTATAACCGTTGGGTTCATCTTCAACTTCTCTCTCTTTCACAAGAATTAATACCATCTGTGGCTCCCATATGAGCTTCATATCTCACTTCAAACTTCATCAGTCCATTGCTCTCTCTCCTCTCTCTCTCGTCAATGCCCTGGCAAGCACCAGCTCCCTCGCTCTTTGTCAAAACTGGATTTTCCACTACTTTCCTATCAAAGAAACACGAAAAATGTCCACCAAGTTAAGATTCCTCATAGGTTGTCCAAGTTTTCAGGGACTAAATCAAACGGGTTTGTCCTGTTTTCTTTTCTGAATGGTCAAATTGTTGAGCACCAACCCTCCCAAGTGTTGAAGAAACAACTTCAACAAACAATGCGTCTGACGTCCACGTTCAAAGCAGGTGTCATATTTTCAGTTTTCTCTTATTCGTTTTTTTTGTGGTTCTGTTTGGTTTTAGACAGTAGGAGTACCTCAAGCAATTGTGAAGTCCTTCATTTCCGGTTTCCTGGGAACCAAACAGAACTTCAGGGGTCAAATCATCGAAGTAGACGACTTTAATTTAGTTAGCGAGCTGTAATTGGCACTACAAAATAGTTACTCTTGAAACATAATATGCAAACAACCATGGTAAGTGGAGCTCATACGAACTACTAAAAGTCGAAAAAAAGAGAAACTTGGATGAGATACCTCTGCTTCATGTTGGAATTCTAGTAAGACTTGAACCCCGAGTTGCTCGTGTGCTTTTATAAAGCTTGTGCTTTTGATCCCCACGTGATATATGGCACAATATAGATTCCGCTAATGAGAGTTGAACACAGATGTTGCCTTAAAGAGTATTCCAGTTTCGGTTGCCATTATATTGTATCTTTGATCCTTTATTTCAAGTGAATTGTAACTGATAAGAATTATTTGCATTTTCTATGATTATATTTCTAACGTTCTTTCTCCGGTGTGCCGTAGTATATGGAACTGGAGGGATTATTCTATCCGATATCAGCATGCTGGCAACAGTGGCCCGGCATTAGTTTTGGTTCATCGTTTTGGAGCAAAGAGGTCCACATCGTCCACATATTACTTGTCATAAGCAGACGACTAATTGCTATAGGTATTACATGCACAAATTGCTAAATACAGTCATAATTTCACACACACAGAGACACGAGAGAGATCTATTTTCTTTAGCTCGATGCATGATATGAGGTTTCATTAAATTTACTTGCACATGGTTTTACTCTTTACATTGGTTGCCTATTAATTTGCTAGAGGATTATTTTGTACATAACTGGGAGAGAGTTAATTAATTCTTTGCTAATTAGATTTAATAAGTCAGATCACTAGCTTCTGAAACTGTCGTTAATGCTTAAGAACCAACCAAACAGACCGAACTCTGATTTTCCGGGCTTTGTTGCAGTCTAGAACTGAAACCTTCATCTTGTTCCATGATCTCTTTCATTGCATCATTTGACTTGTCAAGTTCGGTACATATGACAAGCATTTTAGCGTATGATATAATGGTTATACTCATCAAGTTCGGTCATGGCGTGGCATACGAATAGAGTGTTAAAGGTACTCGGCATGCCACCATTAATGTTTATACTTACTAGTTGTATAGTACTCTGGAATCACATATGATGGTTGTTTAGCCTTTGATATAATATCAAGCTTCACATTGAGGGGTATTTTGCGTATATTTTACGATCACATTAAGGGATGTTTTGTTCATCTTTTTACTTCCAAACAATGTTGACAGGTTTACTTGGAATGTTATTTGCTCGAAAAAAAGGTTTGGGGTGTCACCAGGCAGTGACACGGCTGAACCTCTCATGCAGAGTCATTCGTAGAAACAAAATAAATGATCGTTAGCACCCAAATTAGTACCCGCTTAGTCCCTTATGATGATTTGAATACTTGAACAGTTAATGTTTAGAATGCATACGGTGTTTAGTTCATTGGTTTTTACTGTTTCTGTCCTGTTTAAGCATGACATTTTGGACTCATGGGATGGGATACAGCAGAATAATATAATTAATACAAACTACAGTCATTAGATCAATCATTAGAATTACTAATTATTTGGTTTGACTAAATAATGATGGGCTATTGTTAATTAGGCAGGAACAAACATTGATCCTAGTCTGTTGTGCTTGCTTTTTACTGTCTCCTTCATTAGTTTTTTCCCATGTGAAAACCAAGATGCATGCTGATTTATGTTCAATCTGTAGCAGATTCTCAAGGATTAAAATGACGTAAAGTCGGCAATATTGCTTCATAATAAAATGGAGAAAGGAGACAAAATTAAGCCAGAGGCATGTCACCAACATGTTCATTTGCCCATGTTTTTGTTTCACTATCAAATTTCCTTTTTTTTTTCTTGTTGAACTATTATTAGAGCTTTTGACCTTATTTGCGTCGAATGAGGATAGAGATAGGAGTAAAGAATTTATGCACCGGTTATCAAAAGACCCCTAAAAAAAGAGAAAATTTGAAAGAGGTCCAATTTTATAGCTCATCTTTTGAAATAGGTCCAATTTTTAGTAATTTTTGACTTTTGAAATAGGTTCAATTTTTAGTTCAATTGGATCCATATCAAAAGATCCCTAATAAAAATAAGAAAAACAAATTGTAAGACAACCTCATCCTAGAAAGATTGAACACGGGTTGTGCTTATGAAGGTAATCCGCCGACGGACTTGTGAAGATGTGAAGAACTATTCCACTCGAAATTTAAAAAAAAACGTGTTTATAAAGAATTTGGCGATTTCATTGTCAAATTGATTTAAGGATCAACTCTCAACTTCCACAACCCTAACAAAAAAGAAAAGTGAATTCTTTTGGTGCCTCTTGTTCCTGCCTTTGTTCTTTGTTTTTCATTTCTTTATAGGTAACGTGCCCAAGTCCAAAGGCAATTAAACATGATTAGTGAAGCACCATATTAAAGCATGAGAGATTTCTATTTTAATTAAATCCGTTGTGGGCTCACTGTGATTGTACATCATCATCATAACTAATGCACGCTTGAACCCCATTTTAATATCATGCCTATCATAATTAAACCATGGATGGTCAAGGCCCAAGGGTGCACCGATATTGATCATTTAGCATAAGATATTCAAAGAAAAAAGTTGGCAAGTGTTCCAAGCACGGGGAGCTATATGCGGTTCTTATAGATTCATGAAAAAAACTTATATATGGATTGGATAACCTGCTATTATGACTAGGGGTGGGCAAACGGGTCTTGGATCCGCGGGTAGGGGCAGGTACAAGCTGGTGAAGGCGGGTCTAATTTGTATAAATCTAAAACATGACGGGGTGGGACGGTTCTACGTTACTTGCGGGACGGGGCGGGTCTAAATTGCTAAGAAAAAGGGGCCCAGGCCGGACCGTATCTATCGTCCAATATTTGGAGATTTAATCTCCACCATTGATTAAATTCCACAATCCACATTCCTGCTCTCGTCTTTCCATACGCACCCAATCCAACTCGAATGAGTCCAAATCTCAGAAATTAGCACTCGTCTTCTTGGAAGTCTTGGTGGTGGTGGACCTGGTAATTGTGATTCTTCCATTGCCTTGACCGCTTGAGCTCCACGAGGAAGCATCAGTTTTTCTCGCGAGGAATCGCGCTGAAGTTGACCTTGCCAGTGATGGGGATTCGTTGGCTGGTCTCTGACGAGGATAGGAAAACAGTACACTGCCCCAGCAAGATTCCGATCTTGTAGCTCAGAACCGAACAGGAACCGCGAGAAATCAAGCTTTGGGTAAACGACGAGGTCACCGATATCAGTCTTGGTCTCGTCGTAGGAGAAGACGATAGGGAACAAGACGCCTCTTTCGGCCTCCATCATCTCTACTCTCTCCCGTCTCCGGCGAGATGACATCAGATTTCCGGTGATTAAATTCGTCAGAGATCTCGTTGGCGACATGGAGGATTTGAGCTTGAAGGCAAGAGCGGAAGAGACGACCTTTTTATTGAAGACCCTTCGTGGAGAAGGTGGTGGTCCGACAACTCCTGGAATGATCGAGATTCCAGAGAGCTAAACAAGAAGAGAAAAAAAGAAGAGAAAAAAAAAAGACCCGTGGATCTAACCTGAATTGGTACGTTTCAAACGAGTCGGGTTAGATTCAGTTTTTGTATTAAAATTTGTTGTACCCACCCGACCCAGCCCCTTTTTTTTAAACCTAGGTCCGGTCTGATTCCTTCAAAATTGAGCTTGGCCCGACTCCTGCCCAGCCCTAATTATGACATCACGGTTGATATAACTTGCTATCTACATGTACGTCAAAAGTTTCATTTTTGCTATATATATTAACTTGAATTGAAGAAAAATGACTATATCAATATATAAAACTTATGAGAATCATGCATAGCAAATAGGATTGAAGCGTGGTCATAATTAAACCAAAAGGAGTAACCAGCAATATGACATATTGATATCACTGCTTATGATTAGGCGGTCAATGTGCTAAAACTACATGCATGCTTATGAGAATTTCCCTAACTGTTGCTATGTGTGTATATATAGGATATGGTGCTATCTGCATATCCACTTTTATCTCTTACGCATTCTTCTTAATTTTTCGCCGTTCAATCGAACGAATTGAAGAAAATTGATGGACAACAATTAACAAAAGTGTGGAAGGTAAAAATGAACATTGTGAATAGCAATACTCTATATATATGATGAAACATTAAAGGATATTTTAAAGTATACCATTTAAACTAATTAGTACGATTGAGTCAATATGTTTTTAGCCACTAGATAGGTCTGCCAAAAGACAATATCATATCAAAATGTAATTTTGTTTTTATTTTCATTATTTATTTAAGCGATAATGGCGAGAGACGGTATGACCTAACCCAAATGGCAAATGAGTTTTTTTATTTTTTATTTTAATGAAACATTTCTGGTACTGTTCACTTTTAATGAAAAACTATATTTTTACCTTTTCTTGGTACTATTCACTACATCTTTATTTGTCATTTTTCATTAAAATTAAAGTTTTTTTAGACTTTTTCGTTAATTTTTTTTTCTTCAATTAGGAGTGAGATTTCTAAATTGAAACATCTTCCAATATATTTGGCATTTGAATACAATAAAAGAGCTTAATTAGTTGATCAAATAAGATTTTTCCAAATCAAAGTAAGCGATGAATCTCCTCTACATAAATTCTAGGAAAAATCAGGATCCAGTCCATAGTCACCAATGTTCATAGATTGAAAC
>JAOTRO020000013.1:1052283-1062888 GCA_028566515.2 Pyracantha coccinea | reverse complement strand
AAAAGGTCTTTGTAATACCTAATGCTGTTGACACAGCTATGTTCAAGCCTGCACCAGAACGACTGAGTAGTCATGAAATTGTAATTGTTGTTATAAGTAGATTGGTTTACCGAAAGGGTGCAGATCTACTTGTTGAAGTAATTCCAGAAGTATGCCGTTTATATCCCAATGTGAGTTTATTTTAACATGGCATTAGATGAAATATTTCATTTATAATATTTTCCCCATTTGCGTATTGAAATGTTCATATATTCATAACTTGTCAGCATTATTGCCTTTAAAACAACTTTGGTGCATGAAGCCGTAACCTAAGGGAATGCTTTTATTATAACGAAAATGTTGAGGGTCGTTTGAAATTTGAACCTTAGAATTATTCGATGTAATTATTGGCATAGTCATTTAGCACTCAAATCATCTCATTCAGAAATGTGTGGTTAGGTTCGTTTCATTGTTGGCGGAGATGGACCTAAACGTGTGCGATTGGAAGAAATGAGGGAAAAACATTCTCTTCAAGATCGAGTTGAAATGCTAGGTGCCGTGCAACACTCTAAAGTACGATCCGTCCTAATTTCTGGCCATATATTCTTAAACAGGTACGTGTCAATATATTCTTTCACATGATTCCTCTCCTTTCAAGAACTGTAGAGCAGTTTCTGTAATTTCTTTTGTAACTACACCAAATCATGTGAAAAAAAATTAAATTGTTGGGATTTGGTTGTTTACTTGTACCGCTAGTCAAATTGGCTAATATCACAACGGCTATAATTAGATTCTATCTGAAGTTGAACAGTGGTGTTTCCAAAGGCAGTGATCGTATCAACAAATTGAAACATAAATAAATTAGGAGCTGCAATAGCGTGCAAATCATTGCAGCATAGTTCTTTTTTCTGACTAGCTTACCGTGGAAACTATGGAGAAACGCCACTCAGGCCAAACAAGTTGTAGTTGTGGTTCTAATGTATTTGCTTCTGTTTTATGTTTTCCTGATGCGATTTTTACCCTTATTGCAGCTCTTTAACAGAAGCTTTTTGCATAGCAATCTTAGAGGCCGCCAGTTGTGGATTATTAACAGTCAGTACACGTGTAGGAGGTGTCCCAGAGGTATGAAATGTGAAATCTTCTATCTCTTAGTAGAATAGTGTTTGTGGAATCTGGACCTTTTAGAGCTTTTAGCGAACCTCATTTCTGTACATAGGTACTTCCAGATGACATGGTTGTACTTGCAAAACCAGATCCTAGTGATATGGTTCAAGCAATAGAGAAGGCAATATCTATACTTCCTACAATCGACCCACAAGAAATGCACAATCGAGTGAGTGCACTCTTTCATTGATTGTGATCTTTAGAAAAAGATTACTACTTGTACAGTGGTTAAAATGTGCTTCTTTATTTCTAGATGAAGGAACTGTACAATTGGCATGATGTGGCGAAACGGACAGAAATTGTTTATGACCGTGCTTTGAAATGCTCAAATCAAAATCTTTTGCAACGACTCTCACGGTGTGTGTTCAGAATTTACATCTAAATTGCATGCTCATAGAGATGTTTGGCTGAGTTTTGTTCTTAGAACAAAGTCATTGTGCATAGAAATGTGATCATCTATTCTCTTCATCACATCAATGGCTGTCAAAGCACAATGATTTGCTCAAGTTTTTCTTCACCATTTGGGTGAAAAGGATGCACCAGTGGTTAATTTTGCATTCCAAAGGCTGATTGTTGCATCTCTAGATCCATTAGCTTAATAGTGATTGCAAGCTGGAGTAGTAGAGGGAGTGTTTGTGTACTTTAGCTGGAGTAGGAGAGGGAGTGTTTATGTACTTTGTTGTTATAAAATGCGATGGCGATTTTTAGTTAAGCTGCCTTAATTGGATGCCAAGACGTAAACTTGCTCAGGAGGCAGCGATGGATTTAGAACTTCTTGTCATTATTCATCTATCTTGATGTTTTGAGAATGCAGAAACATCTTAGGGGCAACAGTTGCTAATTGCTTAATTTGTTTATTGTAGGTACCTCTCTTGTGGAGCTTGGGCTGGAAAGATTTTCTGCTTGGTTATGATCATTGATTTTCTGTTATGGCATCTGTTGCAACTATGGAAGGTTGTAAAGTTTCTGTGCAAGTTCTTTGAATTTCCGCATTAACACGATTTCCGTTTTTAATTACCTTCCTTTCATTGTCCATCAGCCTGAAGAGGATATTGAAGAGGTGCCCGATTTCGTTCTGTCCCATGATCAAGATGAAGGGATCTCGCTGGACAATGCGAACCACTGCTCGAGATGACTGCATTCCAGATTGACATTTTTTTTTTCTTTATTATTTTTTGGTAGGGATGCATAGGATTGACCTGATTCTTCTTTATGTTGATTTCAGTTGGTAGCATCAGTTTAGTCCTTGCATGTAATCAATTTTGTTCAAGATTTTGAATTTACAAGATATAAAAGATGATTGTCTGTCGCTTGTATCGCAACTTTCGTACAAGTTTTAGTGGATATTTTATAAGGAAAATTAATGAAATTGACTTGAAAACTTTGAGTTTTAACGAAAATGACAAAATAAGGGGTAAAGTGATTAGTAACATGATTGACTTTTTAGTGTAAAAATGTGGTTTTTCGTTAAAGTGAACAGTACCAGAAGTTTTTTTTGTTAAAGTTCCCTATTTTATATTTGAAACTTTATACAGCACCGAACATGAAGACTCAGTGCTTTTCTTTTGATGAGCTACTCTAATTTAAAGGGAGAGAGATTTGAGGCGGGTGTAAGGGGACGGAAACATTGCCTTAACCAATTGGCCTAATTTACACTTGCAAATTTATAAACTTGTAATTAATATAAAGTTATATGATGTTATTAATTCACGTGTTATAAACTTATGGTATGAATAAATGACAAAATAGATACTGTATGAACTTGGATAGTATTCAAAGTTGCTTAGTAATACATCATGGTTCCTAGGCGATTTGCAAATTTGTACAAAAAAATCATCGTAAAATCTACTTGCTTTCACTCACACTGCACCGTGAGCCATGAGATATTGAAAATTCATGTAAAACTTTTTGTTGATATTCTTGTGGACGGAGTCCTGTTTTGGCAATGTTTTGGACCGTACACTTTTTGTCCATTTAATTTTAAGTTTTTGGCTTAAATATTCAATTAAAATACATCAAAAACTCAATAAATGGTAAAACCGTTTTCAATTGCCTTATAAAATTACTATTAATCATGACGGAAAACATTTTGCAAAAATAAAAAATTTGCATTTTTCTTAAAAAAAAACATTGGCTAACCATCACGATTTTTAGACAATTTTGCAAAATTGGGCAACGAATTGTCGGAAAGTCTATTTGCTTTCACCTTCACCGCACCGTCAGGTTTTGAATATTAATGTAAGACTTCATGTTAATATTCTTGTAGATGGATTCCAGTTTCGTCAATGTTTTGGGCTCACTACAATTTTTATCCATTTATTTTTAAGTTTTTGCCTTAAATATTCTACTAAAAGTACATATGTGGCTCGATAAATGCAAAAATCGTTTTTAATTGTCATATAAAGTTACTCTTAATCATGACAGAAAATATTTCGTAAAAAGAAAAAATTTGAACTTTTATTAGAAAATGCAGGCTACCATTACGGTTTCTAAGAGATATTATAAATTTGTGAAAAACTTATCATAAAATCCATTTAATTTCATTTGAATATTCAAGTAAGACCTTTTGTTAATAGTCTTATAAATGGAGTCCAGTTTCGTCAGTGTATTGGGCTCACTACAATTTTGTCCATTTATTTTTAAGTTTTCAACTTAAATAATTTGAACCACATTATTTGTTAATTTATTGTGAGACTAAGCCTACCTCCTTCCTAGTATAGATATTATCCTTTGTTAAAAAAAATATTATTTTAAAAATACATTTGTGGCTCAAAAATGGTAAAACCGCTTTTTTATTGCTTATAATGTTACTCTTAATCATGACCGAAAATATTTCACAAAAATAAAAAATTTGCATTTTTCTCAAAAAGGGGGCGTTACTTCACGGTTTTTAGGCGATTTTGCAAATTTGTTCCAAATCAGTTGTTAAATTTATTTGCTTTCACCTTCACCACACCGTAAGGTCTTGTATATTCATGTGAGACTTTTTGTTAATATAATTGTAGATGGAGTTCTGTATTGCAAATGTTTTGGGCCTCTGCAATTTTTGTCCATTTACTTTCAAGTTTTCGGCTTAAAATGGGTGTGCCCAGAGGATTTTTGGAAATTCAGATTTTAATGAAAAGTCAACAGTGTTAAGTTTTTGTTAAGTTGAAAAACACGTGTCAATCAATTAGAGAAAAGATAAGGAGGAAACACAAAATTTAGGAAAAGCAAATCTATGGCGGTGTCATTATACAACTAGTGAGATAATTATGTTAAAAATTTAACAACTTAAAAGAATAAAATTTCACTCCACTTGTATAATTACACTTTAATGTTTGCCCATATTCCGAACACAATGAATTTTTTTTAACAAACCGTGGAATCAAACTTTCGAGAACAGAAATGAAGAGACCACAAACTTGCTTCTTCTAATAATAAGATAAGAAAGACAATGGTACATGGCAACTTGGGTACGTGGAGCGAGCCTAGACAACCGTTGGCTTTCTGTCTTTCACACGACTCAATCATCTATGTCCGCCATGTGAGCTTCATATCAGAGACTCTCAGTGGACACTTCATAACTCTCTCTCTCTCTCTCACACACACACACATCAAAGCCATGGCAAGCACCAGCTCTCCCACTCTGTCTTTGTCAAAACTGGATTTTCCACTATTTTCCTCTCAGAGAAACATGCAAAATCTCCATCAAGTTAAGATTCCTCGCAGGTTGTCGAAATTTTCTGGGGCTAAATCAAACGGGTTTGTCCTGTTTTCTTCTCTGAATGGTCAAGCTGGTGAGACCAGCCCTCCAAGTGTTGAAGCAACCACTTCAGTAAACAATGTGTCTGACGTCCAAGTTCAAAGCAGGTACCATATTTTCAGTTTCTCTTATTCATTTGTTTCATGGTTGTGTTTGGTTTTAGAAAGTAGGAATGCCTGAAGCACTTGCGAAGTCCTTCGTTTCTGGTTTCTTGGGAACCAAACGGAACTTTGGGGATCAAATCATCAAATTATACGACTTTAATTTAGCTTAGTTAGGGAGCTGTAATTGGTACTCCAAAATAGTTACTCCTAGGAAGGAGTGCATGACAACTAATTTGTAGGCAGTAAAAAGCCTTTGTACTAAATTTCTGAACAACTTTTGAATGAACTTGGTATAAGTTATACTCCGATTTATGCATATTAAGTTTAATTGTGGTGAAATCGGCATACATAGCGGTATGAACTGAAAAAAGATGAGACAGAGGGTAGCTGAATCTTAAAACATCATATGCAAACTAAGTCGAACCATGGTAAATGGAGCTCATATGAACTAGTAGAAGTGGGAAGAAAAGAGAAATTTGGATGAGTTACCTCTGCCTCATGTTGGAATTCTAGTAAGACTTGACCCGGAGTTGCTTGTGAACCCGGATCGAGTTGCTCGTATGCTTTTATAAAGCTTGTGTTCTTGATCCCCCACTTTATATATGGCACAATATAGGTTCCGCTAATGAGAGTTGAACACAGATGTTGCCTTAAAAGAGTATTCCAGTTTCGGCTGCCATTGCATTGTATCTTTGATCCTTTATTTCATGAGAATTGTAATTGATACGAATTATTTGAAATTTTTATGAATATATTTCTAATGTTATCTTTCTACTGTGTGCCGTAGTATATGGAACTGGAGGGGTTATTCTATCCGATATCAGCATGCTGGCAGCAGTGGCCCGGCATTAGTTTTGATTCATGGTTTTGGAGCAAACAGGTCCACATCATCCACATATTACTTCTCATAAGCAGACAACTAATTGCTATAGGTATTACATGCACAAATTGCTAATTACAGTCATGATTTCACACACACAGAGACAAGGGACATATCTATTTTTGTTAGCTCGACGCATGGTATGAGGTTTCATTAAATTTACTTGTACATGGTTTTACTATTTACATTGGTTGCCTATTAGTTTGCTAGTAGGATTATTTTGTACACAACTGGGAGGGAGTTCATTCTTTGCTAACTAGATTTAATAAGTGAGATCATTAGCTGATGAAACAGTCGTTAATGCTTAAGAACAAACCAACAGACCAAACTCTGAATTTCTGGGTTTTGTTGCAATCTAGAACTTAAAACCTCATCTTGTCCATGATCTCTTTCAAACCATGCTTTAACGTGTCAAGTTCGGTACATATGACTAGCATTTTATCCTTTACAGTGATCATTGGAGGAAAAATCTTCCAGTTCTTTCAAAATCACACAGGGTATACTCTATCGATCTTATTGGTTATGGGTACTCAGACAAACCAAATCCTCGTCAATTTGGGGAAACTTTGTTTTATACATTTGAGACATGGGCCACCCAGCTAAATGATTTTTGTACTGATGTTGTCAAGGGTGAAGCATTCTTTATATGCAACTCTATCGGAGGTACAGATATTTGGTGCCTTTGATCTTTCTGAACTTTTTCTTTTGAATGATATAAAAAAAGATCTAACCTTACAAGTGCTTTTCATGGCTTCACATAGGACTTGTCGGTCTTCAGGCAGCAGTTATGGAGCCACAGTTATGCAAGGGCATAATGCTTTTGAATATTTCTCTTCGTATGCTGCATATTACAAAGCAGCCTTGGTACGGGAGACCATTGATCAAATCCTTTCAGAACTTGCTGAGGTAAAGGCGGATTAAATAGTTTGTTTTCCTTATTAGAGTTCTATAGTGTAAAAAAGGATTTCAAGATAGTCATGCTGTTGTGACAGAAATACTGCTGTGGGCAAATACTTCTTCAAAACTGTTGCCACACCACAATCTGTCAGGAATATCCTTAGCCAGGTATTTTTCGATATCGAGATTGTATTTTTTCATAAGCTTATAATATACGAGTGCATTAACCAATGTGATCTGATAAGCAAATATAGTTTTGTTTTAATGACTCTGTCATGGTTGAGAATCATAGATTCATAGCATATTACTGGAAATTTTTATGTAGACATCGGGAATTTTTCAAAAGAATATAGTCTTTGTACTGCAACTTCATTGCAAAACGAAAACAGATATGTGCACATTCACTCTAAATCAACATGTAGCCACGCAAATTGTACATCTCAGAAACTTTCATATGCCCTTGGAGAACCTATTTCCAAATTATCTCTGCCCTTAGAGAACCTATAAAGTTATGAACACGCACTCTTGCCATTTTGTCTTCGGTTATGTTACTGATACAGAAACTTTCATTTCAGTGTTACCACGACACCTCCCAAGTGACAGAGGAACTAGTTCAAAAAATCCTTCTTCCAGGACTTGATCCTGGTGCTGTAGATGTGTTTCTGGAGTTCATTTGTTATTCGGGCGGCCCCCTTCCTGAGGAACTGTTGCCTCAGTTGAAGGTTAGTCTCGTCAGATGATTAAGTGTGCTACCAACCGTCACACCACTCAAAGTTACCATTACTAACACATATGGAGCCTGTTTTTCCCCTTCTCTTTACAGTGCCCTGTTTTGATTGGCTGGGGTGACAAGGATCCGTGGGAGCCCATTGAACTCGGACGTGAGTATGGAAAATTTGATTCTGTAGAAGACTTCGTTGTTCTTCCTAATGTTGGCCACTGCCCTCAGGTCTCTCTCTCTCTCTCTCTCACAAACATTCTGATGTCGTAATTTAGCTCTTGAATAGTTTGAAGGTTAATGGAGTCATTTAAAATGTTTTTGTGACGGTTCATGGACTATGCACTGTGGTTCTGTATTGCATGCTAAAATCCTAAGGACTCGGAGAAACTGGTTTTTGTTAGTCCAAATGTAGACGCATAGGGAAAAGACTTCTAGCGTTCAACTATTAGCAGATATAATTAATCACCCACATCAGACTTTGATTAGAAAAAACACTGACAATGTTCCCATTGACAACAAATGCTGATTTTGTAATTTGTTAATGTGTATGATCTGAAGGATGAAGCACCTGACCTTGTAAATCCGCTGATCGAGTCATTTGTGACACGCCATGCTGCGCTTCCTGCCAGCATTTCCACGACTAACTGATGCATAGCGTGTCACCTTGTTGCAGTTTCTCTGTGTATCAAAGATGCTGATTTTTTGGAGGCCATTACTCCCCAGAAGCAATAGCTGATGACGCTGATTGCAATTGATTTTGACGTTTTATTAACGGGGTCATGGCGTGGCATACGAATAGAGTGTTGCTGGAGGCATGCCACCATTAGTGTTTACACTTACAAGTTGTACAGTACTCTTTACCAAAAATACGAAGTTTTCATTAGCTTTCACTCTTTGTAATAACATATGTAAATGGCTGTTTACACCTCTTCAGTCAATGATATAATATCAAGATTCACATTTAGGGGTTTTTTGTGTATATTTTACAATCACATTAAGGGATTATTTTGTTATTCTTTTTACTTCCAAACAACGTTGATAGGTTTACTTGAATGTCATTTGCAGGAAAAAAAAGTATGGAGAGCGATGACACGACAGAATCTCTCCTGCAGAGCCGTTCATAGAAACAAAATAAATGCTCATTAGCACTCAAATTAGTATCTGATTGTTAGTCCCTAATATGATGATTTGAACACTTTGAAGAGTTAAGATCATGTTAGGATGCATATATATGGCGGCTTTACTGTTTCTGTCCTGTTAAAGCATGGCATCTTGGAGTATAATACAATTAATACAAACTTAGTCATTATATCAATCATTCGAATTACATTGATCCTAGTCTTTTGTGCTTGCTTTTTACTGTCCCCTTTATTATTTTCTTTTCCCACGTGAAAACTACGATCCATGCAGACTCTCAAGGATTCAAATGCCATAAAGTCATCAGCAATACCGCTTCATAATAAAATGGAGAAAAGAGACACAATTAAGCCAGAGGCATTTCACCAACATGAGCCCAACTAAAAAAGATTGATCATGACTCATGAGGAGGCCTGTCATGCTTATGACGGTACTCCTCGGACAGACTTGTGAGGACGTGAAAAACTGTCCCACACTGAAAAATTGTCCATTTCATTGTCAATTAATGACAATGAATTTGGTAGGGAATGTCGACTTCCACAACCCTAACAAACAAAAAAAGTGAATTCTTTTGGTTCCTGCCTTTGTTCTTTGTTTTACATTTCTTTATAAGTAACCTGCTAAAGCCCAAAGGCAATTCAACATGATTAGTCAAGCATCATCATCATTGTTTTAATTAGAAGTGCATTTTTGCCACCGTCCTAATTAAGTGATGGTGATGCTCATCAAACGATAAAAAATAAGATAGTGAGTATCACCATCACTTTAGACTGGTGAGCAAAAATATTTTCTTCAATTAAATCCCCGTTGTGGGCTCATGGTGATTGTACATCTTCATAAAAAATAACGCACGCTTGAACACCATTTTAGGGAAAAGATCCTCTTCGGATCTCTTCCACCAAAGCCACTGGATCAAGTGATTCGGGGCCTTTCAAATTTCATCTAATGGCCCACCTGCTTTGACCCCTTAAAAGCCGTGATAATTTTTGGCCGTTGGATGAAATTTGGAAGGACACATAACCCTTTGGAAGGACACAGAACCGAGCGCAATGGCGTTCTAAGATTTATATAGCCGACCCTATTTAGTAGGAAAATGCTTTATTGTTGTTGGATGAAATTTGGAAGGCCTGGATCACTTGATCCGATGATCTTGGTGGAAGAGATATGGAGAGGATCTCTTCCCCCATTTTACCATCATGCATATCGTAATTAAATCATCGATGGTCAAGGCCCAAGTGTGCACCATTGATCATTTAGTATAAGATATTAAAAGAAAAAAGTTGGTAAGTGTTTCAAGCAATGGGAGCTATATGTGGTTCTAATTATTCATGAGAGAGACTTATGTATGCATTGGGTAAACTACTATTGTGACATTGCGATTAATGTAAGTTGCTCTCCATATTCATGGCAAAAGTTTCATTTTTGCTTCAAATTACCTTGCCCTATATTGGATTGAAGAAAACATCTACTTGTGAGAACCATGCATGCATTGCAAATTATACAATGGGATTAAGCACCATAATCTTGAAGATTATCAAATAGGATTGAAGCATGATCATAATTAAACCCAAAGTAGTAACAAGCAATAGGATGAAAATTCTAAAGGGTATTAAGGTATACCATTTAAACTAGTTAATACGATTGAGTCAATATGTTTTTAGCCACTAGATGGGTCTGCCAAAAGACCATTTCATATTAAAATGTAATTTTATAAATATTTTGATTTTTATATAAGCGAGGCGAAAGAGGGTACTGCTTAACTATCACCAAATAACAAAAGAGATTATTTTTTTCTTCAATTAAGATTGAGTTTTCTAACTTCAAACCTCTTCCGATATAGTTGATGAAAAGAGAATCAACGAGTTCAACATTTGGTATTTGAATACAATAAAAGAGCTTAATTAGTTGATCAAATAAGATTTTTCCAAATCAAAGTAAGCGATGAATCTCCTGTGCTTTAGATTTTGGCCCTTACAAC
>JAOTRO020000013.1:1040038-1052183 GCA_028566515.2 Pyracantha coccinea | reverse complement strand
TTTTACCTTTAACTGTCACTATTCACTATACCTTTAAAAAGGGCTTTTCGTTAAAAGAGAAGTTTTTTTGGACTTTTTGTTAGTTTTCCTTTAAATAAATGGTCTTCAGAGTACTTAAAAGTTGTAACTTTTTGTTGGGATCTACTGGCTATCTAATAACCTAAGAAGAATTATTGGATTTAATTAGCATATATAATTGATTGCATGAACTATAGGACGAATAACCCTAAAGTATAGGCATCCTCAATGATATTGTTGTTTACTCAGATATGTGGAAATTTTAAATAACTCGTCCAAATTTTCAACTTCAAAATGATTGTGAAAAAAACAATAAGATTCCCCCTAGCTATCTTATCGTACGCACGAAAGGAATTCATGTAAGTGTTTTAAAATCTAGTTATCTTTATGAAGTAATTTTGTGTAAAATTAATGTTAAACATAAGAGAGTTGAACTCTGAATAACTTGCTTTAAACTGAACCATTATCCAATTTTTCTCACCACTTAAGCTAATTTAAAGCCTTTTTTTTTCTTCTTCTATTTATATGCTTTTGAAAGCATTTATAAAATTTGGGAAAAGAAAATAGAACTTGGTATGTTCTTTTTGTGACAAAGAACCGCATGACATTTTATTCATCGATATAATGTGTTAGTGTAAATTTTGAACATGTGCAATCACTTGCAAGTCACATTTATAATTGTAGTATTAATTAATCAAATATGTGGAAGTTCATTAAAATTGAAAATTTCTTGGTATTATATAAGTTTTTTTATTTGAAATGATTATAAAAAGTGTCATCCTAAAGGTCCTAATGCCTAAAAAACCCCACACACACTACACATTCATGTAGTGCATTAGCCACTTTGCATCCACCACAATGATGCCCTCCGCTGCCTAGCTCTCCTCATCTTCTTTCAACATGCATATTCACCCCTTAAGCTGCTAGGCTCCTTGAATTGAAATTTGTATGATGGCATGCAAGTGAAATAACCTATTGGTCTGAGTGGGAAAAATCATTCCACATTCTATGCAATGGAGGGAACTGGATCTTAGGTGATAGAGCTCTCAATTTCTCGATGAATTTTGTTATGGTTAGTCGCTTTTGATCTGCTTACAATTGCTAATAATTTATATTTTCTCTCAATAGTGGGACTCTCTATGGATTTTTGATTATCTCATGTTTTTAGCATAAAGTTTTATAATATTGGCATGAAAATTGACGTTAAATTATGAGGTAACAGAATCTTCTTAGCATTTCTCTAAAGTCAAAAGGTGCTCACGCGCAAACATTTCATTGTCTTATCATTTATGATAAAATAGTAGAATATTCAAAACTAATAATAAAGATTTCAATTTCTAAATGAATCTTGCCACAATCGGTCGCTTTGAATGCGTGCACAGTTTCCATTCACATATACGCGTTAGTTTCACTATAAGATCTAGGTGCATCTTAAGGTCAAAAACTACTCACATGCCAACGCGCCACTGACCCTAATGCTCCTCTTTCTTAACTGTCATCCATCCGAATTAGCTAGCAAGTACTTAGCTGTATTTGGTTATAAGTCAGATCTTTGTGTTTAGCTTGATAGCCATATGGATGTGTGATATGGATGGCCATGATAAGACTAGGTAACCATTTTTAAACCCATATATAATATGATTGAGGCTTACTCTTTCCCTTGACAAATCGTTAGAAGCATGCCCTTTGTCACAACAATCGTTTCACACTCGTATGTTCTTGTAAAAATTCTGGGACAAAAGTTGAAAAAAAAAGCATTAGGAAAAGGACATTTCACCTTTTTAAATCATATTAATCCACCAACTTTATGTCATTTTTGAGTTTGTAACTTTGACCTTAACGTATGAACCAATTTTCTTAAAAAAAGACATTAACATTTTAACCACTATGCCACATATTTTTGTCTGCAAATCAGGTGGGTCTTTTGAACATTGATGGGTATTATGATTGCTTGCTTCGTCTGTTTGACAAAGGTGTGGAAGAGGGATTTATCACTTTATCTGCTAGGAATATTGTCATATCTGCAAAAACTGCCACGGAGCTGATACAGAAGATGGAGGTACTGATATCACTCTGTTTTGATACTGTTCCATATCAAATTCCCGTTTGTCTGCTTTTGTAGAAAATACTTCTGCTCATAAACGCTTCTCATAAAAGCTCAACAAATATTTAATAAATAATATCGGAAGTGCTTCCTTCTTGGTCTTTCCTTGTTTAGCGCCAAAAAACCACTTTTTTGGTAATTTAGAAGCACTTTTAGCCCTTACAAAAGCATTCCCACCCCAAAACTACTTCAATGTGTAAACACCTTTCATGGGAAACTGAAGTTACAAACATAGCTTGTTTACATCGCCTTTCGCCTAAAAGCGGTTCATGTTTTTATTTATTTCTGCAGGAATACATCCCTTTGCATAATCAAGTGGCTCCAACCCAAAACTGGAAAGTCGGAGAAAACCATGCAAATGATCTATGACTGACTTTACAAATGAATTGGTTCAGATAAAAAAGCAAGGGTTGAATTTAGTTATATTTGATTTTCTGAAATGTAATTTTCCTCTTAAGATTGGGATGTAACTGATATATATAGTATTTCCTTCCATATGCAGTAACAAATGTGCCTCTTAAACCATAATTCTTCATTCCCGTATGCATAACACTATAACCTGTTTAAGCATTCTTTAAAACTATGGATGCCAACGATGGCTTTGAGGAACGATATGGCATTGAAGAAAAAGCATAGCATTTAAAGCTACATGAGGAATTTTGGAGTTAAACCGATGAAAAAAGTTTCAAAATCTGCAGGTTGAAATGAAAATCTATATGTGTTGCATCGATCTAAACCTTCGACTCCACTTTTCAATTCAATTTTTTGTTCAATGGAATTGACTACAACTTGTAAGAGATAAAATTGATGTGAAAGACAAAATGAGTTGAATCTATAATACAACATATATAGACTTTGCTGTGATCAATAAGAAAGGCCAACATCCAATATAATAGAAGAACAAGCAAATAACAGCAATACGCCTCACATGAATTCAACTTTATCATTCGAAAAGTGAATCAAAATATGGAATAGGGGACTAGATGTTTCTCCAACCTGGTCAGCATGTGTTGATTCCGTCCTTGCAATCTGCCGTCAAATTATAGAATGTTTCCACACGCATCTTTGCCCTGTAAAGAACCTCGGTATCCACTTCAACCCTCATGTATCCATCGAACTCAACTGGTCGTCTGTTGTTTAAATTGCTAGTCTCATTGTACCACTCACTCGTGTTACTCCAAAGTTCTATGTAGTCATCAAGCAAATGAACCTTGTACTGAGACCTCAGTTTATCGAAGTAATTGTAGAACCGTTCGTTAGTGGCTATATACAGATTCCTCCTAGGCTGCACCATCGTCTTGACCTTGTTAAGAAGCATGTCCGGGGACGTATCATAATCAAGGTGAGGCCAAAGCTGCTTATTCTGCGCCTTCTCTCCTCGCACAACATGAACAGCGTCAAAATCCCAGTCCATCCGCCCGCTGATCTCCGTAACAATATTCATCAATCTCTTCGATTTCCACAAGGCATGCCACGGCCTCTGAACGTACTTAGCAGCCTGTCCTTCACACACCCTGTACCAGTAATTTTCTGGCTCCGGACCATCAAACTGCCTCCATATAATAGTGCTCCTCTCTTTCTTGAGCTGCATTGGCGTCACCTTATGGCTCGCAACCTTCTTAATGGGCACTTTCCTCTTATGGCTCTGATCCCACTTCTTCCAATCCCGCAGAAATTCATCCTCATCCACAATTGAGACAGTTTCCTTGAGATGTTCATAATCAAAGTAATACCGAAAATCTTTCCCTTCCTCATCTTTATTACTCAGAGTATAACTCCCCGCCAAGCAGACACTCAAATCCATCACAAACGTCCTGTTCAAATACATAGCCTCACCTAAACCACACAAGAAACTCCATTGGAACTGGTTCATCCCCTTGCAATAATCCCCTCCGCGCGAATAGTACAAGTACCTCCCCCTCCTAAAATTCTTTTCCGATCCCAAGCTAGGGATCGTATCATTGATCTGTTCATCACGAACTGGTGGGGTGATTCTAGCCTTCCCACCACCCCTGGTGCCATTACTACTAATCCTCCTCGCTCGCCTCGCATTAATACCCGAATGCCACCTTCCGGGGTGCACCACCTTATAAGTACAATTCACTCCGAATCCGATCTTAAACCTCCTAAAATCCCTATACTTCCTCCAAGACTTCTCCTTTTTGTTCCTAAACTTCCACAGCACATCACATTCATCCGCTTTCGACCCAGTAACCGGCGTCTGATACTCCAAGAACACAATGTTCTTAAACAACCTCAAATTGAATCTCTCCACCGCAATCAAAGCCCGTGGGTCAGAGCAATTCACTCTCTCCAAATCCTCACAATTCAACCCGTCCGACACGGTCGAATTGGTCGAATTAGAGACCTTGGCTTCGGCTTTCGCAATCACAGACTCCGTAATGACTGCAAACCCCGAAGAAACCGGGGACACGGCGGGGGCAAGAGGTAAATCCTCGCCGGTTGTGAGGACAGAGTTGTCATCTTTGAAAGTGGCGTTCTCGGAATCGGTGAAGAGTTTTGTTAGGGCCGGAGCTGACTCCAGCCACGGATCTGGGGGTTGGTAGGTGATGGCAATTACAGTGATTATAAGCACCGAAAAGACAAAAACTGAGAAACAGAGATTGCTGATGAGTTTGATGATGTTTTGCCCGATGGGCTCGGTGGCCGGATTCGATTCTTTCATGAGTTCTCGAGAAAACCCAGGTGGGAAAACCGATCAGATCTTATGAATGCATGAAAAAAAAAATGATGGGTTTTCAGAGAAAGTGGAAGAAAATGAATGGGGAAAGAAAGCAGAGATTTGGAGATGGGGATTTACTTACAGTTGTTAATGGAGATCTGCAGAGAGAGACACCAAAGTGTGTTACTTTAGTTTTACTTCACTGGTTTTTTTGTTTACATTTGTTTTGAGGACGGTGGGTTGGCTGTTAATGTCGCGCGATAGATTTGGAGTGAGTGAAGGAGTGCGTTGGACTTGGGGAGCTTCAGTTGCAAGCGACAGGGATGAGAAATTTTTAATTCGGATCGAAACACAAGTGCTACATCACGTGTTTACATGTAAATGGTTAAATTTTTTATTTTTTAAATTATGAAATCTTTAACACATATATTCTATCATTTGTATAATGACAGATGATGTGCTATTTCATGTATTCGATCACATTAAAAAACCTATCCACACGGAGGGAGCTGTCGGTTAGTTTGCTTGTCTGTGTGTAAAGCGGAACATTCACAGTTTGCACTGCTTTGCATTTGCCCGCGTCGGTCGTTTAGCAGGACAAGTACTTTTGTTAGGGCCCTTTTGGATGCATGGATTTGAGAGGGCCTAAAATTTACACCATACTTTTTGTTTGGGCCTCAGCAAGACCTCGTAAAATCGTGCAAGATTTTGTTCAAAAGTGTTGGTTAAAGTCGAATGATCGACTACTAAACATCACTTGACTATCCAAGATCTTCCCACGGAATTTGGCGATGTGAGATTCGGGGTACATGAAACGAGACGTTCTCCCGATACTGAATGCAACCATTCACCAAACTGAGAGATGATCCACACTACCCAATAGACAACATTGACATAGCATGATACTCTTTGTACAGTGTACAAACTCATGCTCAACCGTGTTAAGTTTACATGCATTCGGATCACGTACGTATCATAATTACATTACCCCGCGGGGTGTTTATTGTTGTATTAAGCTAAATGGACGGTGAGCGAAGATAACCAGATCACCGGAAAGCATGGTTGTAGTCATGAAAGTGAAACTGTTTGTAGATAAAGTAAGCCAACCATTTTGAAGCTGCAAATGATAGTATAGCTGCTGCAACGAGCGTAGTTCTTGCAGCTACTGATATGGCAGCCTGCTTGGTTGCAGCAACAATTCCCACTACAGCAAAAGCTGCAAATTGCAATACAACTTCGAGCACTTTCAGACCTTTGTATCCGGCACTGCAACTGCTGCAGTTTACCACATGGGACCAGTACCTGAAAGGTGGTGCAAACACCCGTCAATGATGATTCAACAATAAGAGGACTTTTAAGTTTTAACACTCCCCAACTTAACTTAGTGCATGCATTTCAACTAATAAACCCAAATTTTTCGAATGTGTGCTGGAAATTTCTATATCTTTTGCTGGCCTGAAGATTCGAAGAACAAACTGAGAGATGCTTGAAGGTGTGTTATAACAGATCTGGTTTCTCAAAGTTGCAGGAACACCAAAAGTTTAGCATATTTTCAAGACCGCTATGATCTACTTTGATGCCATCAGAATTTCCCATAAAAAACTGTTCTAATTTTCTGAAACTAAGTAATCAAATTGTTGTTTGAATCCTGCTTCATATCTAATGAAAGTCACCTGTCCAGCAACTGTTCTCTAGGAGGAGTGGGGGGAAGAGCCCCACTGAACTTGCCTCTCCAATCTACCTGACCGCCAGCGTACTTGTTTAACCATTTTCTGAAACCAACTACAAGGGCATCTGATTTTGTTGGCACAAAACATGCTTTTTGCCACTGGGCAGCGCCAGCTTCCATTATCTTACGTTCCTGTACGAAGAACTCAAGACTCAGGCAAGAATAAGTACGATAAGAGATTCACCAAAGACTCTTATTCAGTGGTGCACACTTTAACTCAATAGAATGTTTTTCTTATTGTTCAGAAGAAAAGCCTCAACTGAAAAAGTAACGTCTTACACATTCAGCAATTGAAAAGCAAGATAATTTCTAAACCTACTATCAAGAGTTAAAAGTCACCTCAACATGAAGAAGATATAAATCGGAGTCCAGAATCAGATTTTGTCCAATATGAAACATCCACCGCGGAACAATCTTATCAATCCAAATGCCGAAGTTTCTTGGGAAGGTCCATATCAACCTGCTATTACCCGGACTAACTGGGATACAAATAAAAATTAGAAGAGGTATCCGCTGGGCTGATGACACCTACACAAATCACCATACACATAAAGAGATGTACAAAAGGATAAAAAGATAAAGGATTTGAACAAAAACAGAATGTTCTACCTTTTTGGTTTCGGCTGATGATGCAGCCCCATTACCCTGCTCAAGCGGATCAAGTGGAGAAGCGTAGAACACACATGGTGGCAAAAATTTACTCCGACCCCATTCCTGCTTTGCAATGAAACCATTTATGTCTAAATTCTCAACCCTCAAATCCAATGGTCTACCCCCTTCTCTATCGGCTTTCTCTGTAAAGAATGAACTGTAAATCACCCTGAACCTCCTATACAAAGTGAAATTAACTTCATGAAAGTGATGCATAAACTAGTATTTGCCTTTGGGTTGTCTCGTTTGCATTATTCCATAATGTGCATATGGAACATGAGCAGGGTCCATAAGATTTTCAATCAAGACCTCATACCTGGAATTGCAATAAAGATATTAAGCAAAGTTATTAAGAGGAAAAGCTGAAAAATGAAATTTCAATATTTCAGATCGATACACCTAAAAGTTCTTGAACATGAAAGACGAAATAAGACCTGGATGCAGATTCACAAGGTTTCTTATAAGGGAGCATTAGGCCTCAGTAGAAAAATAGTTTCATATCAGAACTGGTAGAAAAAAGTATCTTTACATACCCGTAAGGAATCTCTCTGTTTCCCATTGGACCACTATAAGATGGATCATCTAGTTCGGGTATGTAGGGAGGTTTTTTCTCTGCAAGAACATATTTGTATTGAGGATCGGAATTTGGCCAAAACCACACAATGCCATTCTGCACAGTTGTTGGATAAGCGGCTACACATGCTTTTTTATTCGTGTGAATCTGCAAGTTGAAAGCGTCATCCCTGTCATCTTATTTAAACTACAAACCATGCACAGCATATAGTTTATTGCCACAGAACCACTTCTGCAAGAACAAAAAGAGAAGAGTTTCGATTCAAACTTGGAATACTATTACTATAAATAATGTTTAAAGTTCATTAAAATTGGTCCCAATAGTTTCAACTGACGTGATTTAATCCTTATAGTTTACGAAGGCCATAGTTCGTGTCTAGGATTTGATGATAACTCACTAGATTCTATGAATGCTGAAATAAGAAATGAACCCCAACTTCCAACTTTTGTCATAGTCGAGGAATTAGATGGATTAATCACAAAGGAAATTATCCCTTCCCGTTCTAGGCACCAAGAGTAGTGTAATTGTTACAATTGAAGGCCAATGACTTTAATTGTGTCCTTTTTACGACACAATTAGTATACAATCGTCATATATAAAGGAAAAATTAGACATTTTGGAGGTGTAAAAAGCTAGCATCACTGCATGCCTTTCACGCGCTAATTCCGTTAAAAAATCCAACACAATTAAGTCATCGTCCTTGAACTGCAACAATTAGTAAACTACAACACAAAGACGTCAAATCGCAATAACTGAAACTGCAGGAATCAAAGTAGAAAATTCGCCGAAACTACAGTGACCAAAATCATACTTTTTATGCAAATCTCTGGTATTATTTGACATCTCTAGCAGTCTATCAAATTAACTTGTACGAAGGTTTACCATAATAACTAACTGTACGTATGTCTATATCTTACTTGCATGAAGGTTTTCAGTCAAGGATTATTTACCGGAGGGCCATCAGTTGGTGCTTGAGGGATGAACTTGCAGTCGCCGGAGCCATTAAAACACCAACCGTGATAGACGCACTGCAACCTGCCCCACTGATCAATCCTCCCTTCCGACAACGGCGCCAACCTGTGCGGACAAGCATCATCGAACACCTTCCAAGCACTCTCGTTCCGGTCCCACCACACCACCACGTCTATCCCCAAAACCTTCTTTGCATGCGGGACCCTCTTATCGAGATCACAAACCGGCATCAACGGATACCATTGGGCGTACCAGTCGAATTTCTCCTCCTTGGTCGGGTTTTCGAGTGATGGGTCGGGTGGGTTTGCAGGCTCGGTCGAAACAGAGGACTGTACGGCGGTGAAAGTCTTGAATGCCGATGATGCGGTTCTTTGAAACGGTGAAAAAGATGAAGTGGGGTGTGGGTTAAATCCTGAGATAGTAAGTTTTCTGGGTTGGGATTTGTCAAATGTGGTGGGAAGTTGCAGTGAGGGAAGAGATGAAATTCTCAGAGCTTCCATGGCTGCTGCCACGTGTGGAGCTCAACAAGGTAAGAACTTGGAGGCTCAAAAGTGTAAAGCTTTGAACTTTGCATGCTGTAAAAAGAAACTTGAGGTTCTGATTTGGGATGAGAATTTTGTCGACTGAAGTGGATAACATGACAAGTGGTTCAAAACTGATCATAATGTTTTAGTTTCCTATTCAATGCATGCCCAACCACATAATGTTTTGTTCCTTTTCTGTTTTTCCCTTTTTCTTTTAATTTTTAGGTGATGATTTTGGAAAATAATTAACTCTTATGACAATTATAATTTGATATGTGTTCAAATATTTTATATTTTTCGCACATGACAATGTGTTACTTGTTCGGAATATTGTATAATGACACCAGTGTATGTGAGTTATTGGTGAGAATAGTTTGTACAAACATTGGAGTTGATGGACCTTATTCATAGTAAAAATAGAACACAAAATGCTCTACCGTTGTACTGCAAAACAATAATGTCTATGCATCTTGATGAAAGTTTGATCCCCACTAATTTCCCAGCCCTCTAACATTTAACGATTTATTCCACTAACACTATCGTTGTTGGAAAAAAACATCTAAGATCTAAATGCGCTTTGAACAAGAACATTAACACATTTCATGATTAATGTCAAACACAACTAGTAAAGAAAAAAATGAATCATTTGTATTAAAAGGGCGTCAAACCCACCAAAATTATAGGATTTGTCATCTCCTTTTGTACAAGATGAACTAATGAAAAATAAATTTATACATGATTTGTGTAGGAAAAGAATGATAAAGAATTGCTTTGTCATCTTTTCTTTTCACAAAAGATTAAATAAATATATGAATCTATATTTTTCAGTCATGAGACATTAGCAATGGCGGTTGCTGTACTTCCTGTAGATAGTTGGGATGACTGAGTTCTAGAAAGGTTAATGCTTTTTAAAGAAAGCTTCACTCTTTCAAATGCTGGGGAGCTTATGCGTGCTTCCATCTCCCCGCCACATTTTGCCGGTGTCAACACACTTGGACTCAGAGCGCTGGTGGTCCGCGGAGAGAAGTATGACCTCGAACGGGCAGCACTTCTTGGAGACAAGTTCACATGCTCCAAAGCTCGGAACTGGAGCACCGAGGGGTAGTCCCTCACACAGCCAATGCGAGGTCCAGCTCCCGTTGTCCATTTGCATGACAACTGCCTTCCCAGTTGGAATGATTTCATTCCTTTGTGTGAGTTGATCCTTTTGAGAATTGATTCCGGAGGAATGGCTTCTCCCTCGGTCTCATCATTGTTTTCGTCAAACAGGTTCTTCTTCGAAACCATGTAATCCTGTTCAGATGGGAGAGTTTCATCCACCGTTTCACAACCATCAACTGAAGTTTCTACTGGAAAACCGCTGCAACTTGAACCAGAAGGTTGAGTTGCACTCTCTACCTTCTCCAAATACCTTTCCCTGTTTGGTATTGCAAGATTAGACAATTTTCTGCTAACACAGCGGAGCCGGCTTGACATATGAGATTCGATTGCAGCAGCTTGTCCTATTGAATCAGTCTCCTCCGGAATCAAGTCTTCGTCAATGGTCTCTTCAGCCTTTAATTCACATACACTAGGGATCAAGCCCTCTTCAGATGAGTTGCATCTAATATGAGCTCTGCTTCTTTTCTTGCTAAGTGAACCCTCCTCTTCCTCATCAACTGGACTTAACTGAAAATACGGAAAAGCGAGCTTTTTAGGATAAATATTCCGCTAGTTTTCTCTCGAAACCTATTAAATCAGAATACAAAATTTTATTTTTCTTAATTTATACCTTAACATCTTTGAGATCCACATTGTTCTCTTCAAGGAATGAGACAAAGTCTCTGAAATTTTCTTCTGTAGGCCGATAGTGACCACTGTGAGGCCAAACTGCCTGTAGAAATTCACAATAAATCAACGTTAGAAACAATCAAAATATGTAAAGATCGCCGTCAAAACGATGGTATGTATGTATTATAGCCATACCTTAAGGATGCCGTTTTCAACAACTAATCTCCCGGCAGCAGATGTGGCTCCTCCAGCCAAAAAACTTGAATGTTGAAACATCCCCTTCCTTTTCTTGCTAACGTATAAGGTTCTAGAAGCACTAAGAACGAAAATCCATTTGGAATCATCGGATTCTCCGGTTGTATGGAGAAGCTGCCCTGATTGTTTGTAGAAGAATTTTCCATCCTCCACAACAACTTCATAGGCCATTCTCTCCATCTACATTGAGCAGAACAAAAATCAGTAAACAAAATGGGAAAAGAAACAGATTAAAGGATTATCAATAAGGATTAAGGACAAAAAGCTCACCGGTCCAAGGTACTTGATACACTGCTGTTGAAGTTTCGATCGAGGGCATTTTTCAAAAAGATTTACTTCCTTCCCTTCTCCTATGTCCAGCCAGTAGAAGAACGGTTCTCTACTCTGACAGTGAAGCCATTCAACGTAGTAGAAGTGTAGGTTATGTCCATACCGATGCCTTGGATCAATCTGTTGTTAATCAATAATAAAGAATCGAGATCAGTAATGGCTCGAGTCATAACAGATAGAAGACCAAAATTGACAGTAAACTGCAATCAACTTACCGCCTCAAGCCAATGCTGCAAAGCAAGCTTTTGTGCCTTTTCATTCTTTGATAGACCTTTTCCAACCTGCAGTGACAAAGAAATACTTAGTTTTTTCTGAAAAGATTATGAGAAACTTTTAAGTGTAAGCATACAATCTGTTCCAATTTTACCTTGGCGGCTCTGGTCCTTGCTCTAGACCAACGCGACATGGCGGTTTCATGTTTCTCAATTTCAAAGAATGATATAGAACTCCGCTTGAGCTCAGCGAAATCTAACAGCTTCCACCTACATTATTTCAAGGAATTTAAACATTTATAAGATAAAATCACATTAATTTA
>JAOTRO020000013.1:984444-995019 GCA_028566515.2 Pyracantha coccinea | reverse complement strand
GAGCAATGGGTAAACGAAGACAGGGCTCGGTTTAATGCCTGGCTAGATGACGACCGTTTTCCTTACGTTTCTGATTATAGATCGATTCCATTTGAAAAATGGTTAAGTCCAAAGGCTGGGGGGCAATTTTTTGCTCCGTCCACGACCAACATTCGGCCTCAAGAAATTGCCAAGACGGCCGAGGAAGAATCTAGGTCACTTGTTGTCTTGGTCGAGACTGAAAGTGTGGTAGGCCCAGAAGAAAAAGTTCAAGTCTCTGAGCCAGAAATTGACTTGGAAAATGGTTCGTCAGAGGAATATTTCAATGACGAACAAAACCAATTCACGATTTCAGCTGAACAAACCACGCCAATCGATATGATTATTGGTGATAAAGCCGATATAGAGAAATCTCATTCGGCTAAGTTATTCGAGTTAAAAGTCGAAATTGGCAAAGTAATTATGCCTGGGGGGCATAATAATTGTTCGACACATTTGGCGGCCGATGTAAAATCTTTCGTCAAGCCGAATATATTTGAAGATGATCTTTTATTCGGCTTTGGGAAATCTACAAGTAAAAATTTTAATGTAAAAAGATCTCGGCTTGGAATAAAGCATCGTTGGCCTCCACCTTATTGTTCGGCCACTTTTATTTTCGTTTGCTGAAAAATATTTTGAATAAATTATTTTCTTAACCATTTGGCTCCTCGGCCGATACTTGAGAAAATAAGGGGGGCAACAAGGTGGTGTACTCGGCAGACAATTTTGGTCGAATGAAACAATTTTGGTCGTTGATTGGTAGCAGGCCGAGCCACGCAGGCAAATCATGCATACTTTGGACTGGTGGTTGCAGCAAGTAGTTTGACCAAAATTTTGGTACAAGTAATTTGGCCCAAAGGAAAAGAAAGGGTTGGCCGAATAAATTCTATTCGGCAGTAGATTCTCAATTCTTCTCGGCCTCGATCCATTTTACCCTCGACTTCAATTTTTCCTCTACCCCCTACCCCCAAAACAATTGAAGGATGCCACTGCATATTTAAAGTGTCGAGGAGTGTAGCTGATTGATAGGTAGACGGCTGTCCACATGTGATTATTTCTAATGTGCCGAGTTATGCATGTGCCGAGCTGCCGGGAATTATTTTCCTCGGCCTGAGTGCAGTGTTCGCAGTATCTCCTCATAAGAGTACCTCGCTTCAGTCTTCATCTTGCCACGCCTGCACGGTGCTCTTTGGTTTTTTCAATCTTTTCGTTGGTCTATCAGTTCCGCAGTATATACATGTACATGGATATATATATATATATATATATATATATATATACACACACATATCGACATACACACACACACATATATATATATATACATACATATATATATATACATACATATCGACATCCCGTGATGATGTGCAGTGCTAATTTTGCAGATATGGTCAGCGTTATTGCTATATCGTGGCATCTTGGATGCAACGACCATGATAACTTGACAAAGAGAGCATATGTAAGGAGAGTTAAGAAACTTCTCATGTTGCTTACATAAGATCTCTATAAAATGGAGCAGCAGAACTCACATTCACATCTTGTTGAAATGGAAAGTTATATGTAAATTTGGCTTTTAGGTCTTGAATTTATATATAAATCAATCATCAAGCAATTAGTGTGATATCATATAAAGTCCTTTTGATAAACAAGCTGAAATTATATTTACCAGAAAAAAAAAGAAGCTGAAATTATATGTCAAATTATAAATGTGTTTTCGTATAATATCCGAAGAAAAAAAATATGTTTTGTGTGTATGGATAATTAGGACATATACTCGAATTTTTCACCTTGATCATTCATTTCAATTTTGTGTGAAGGAAAACTTGAAATTCAAAACAACCATGAATGTTCTTAACCGACTAAACTACAAGAACCACGCATCCTTCTTTTATTCATTCACAACTTACCTTTTTGTGTGCTGCATAACTCAAAAAAAAAATGCTTTTGCCGGGAGTCGAACCCGGGTCTATTGCTTGGAAGGCAATTATCCTAACCGTTGGACTACAAACGCGCAGATGTTCAGTAATCTTAAATACCCAATTTGTTTTTTTTCATTTTTGATCGTTTACGAACTCTAATTTGTTCTGTGTCTAAGCAGCTTGCGTCGGGCTCTGAAACTGCCAGCCATGGAGTCGATTCCTTTGAGGCATGCAATCTCTGCAACCAATCAGAGCTTTCTACTAAGAAGACAAAGTAACCTAGAGAACCAATTTCAGAGCAGCAAGCAGCCAAAGGTTTCACCTTCACACCCCAACTCGGCGTTTTCGAATCCATTCCAAACTCTCTGGTTTTCAAGGTAAACAAACACCCACCAAATCCTTTTCCACTCACTGGGATTTCCTTCATTTGAAGAGAGATACTTGTTTGGTTTCTGAGAAAACTCAGGAAAATTTGTGCTTTAATGCTTTATTTGCTTGTTTAGAAGTTAAAGACAAAAGGGTTTGAATTGTTATTAGATTTCATTAACTTGATTTTGGATTTTCTTCTGTTTTTTGGAGGCCATTTACTTGTGTGTGTTCGTTTGTGTGTGTGTGTGTGTGTGAGAGAGAGAGAGAGAGAGAGAGATAAAGAGAATTGAGATTAATCAGAGGATAATGTATAGAATCCAATACAAATATCAAAAGTTTGAATTTTTGGATGCCTTGCCTGTGAAATCTTTTTGTCAAATACGTAGCGTTAAACAAACAACATTGGGGGAGGGGCAAATGAAGCGCGGGACATTAGACGTTTAACGTATGCAACTTCTATCAAATCTTCTGTGTGCTAAAATATTTTCCTCTTTTGTTCAGATTCCAAGGGCTATGCAAAGCCTTCGCGTCTCTTGCCAGCTACAGAAGTGAAAATCTGCACAGAAAACTCAGTGGAAAAGCTTTTCTCGGCGATGACGGATCTCAGCCTTTATACAAGTTTAAGTTAGGTACCGTACTAGTAATGTTTATGGCTCAAGTCTCTCTGACTTGAATGCTGGAATCCTCCTGTGCGTGATAGACGAAAATGGTGACTCAATATTACAGAGAATACCGTCGAGTGTTGAGCGTCGTAACAGACCATGCTACAGATTCGAAGGATGGCGTGCTTCACTTTCAGAGAGGTTCTGTTGATCAGTTCACCTTTGGGGGAACTAAGCTTGGAAAAATTGAAGCTGTTTGGATCAGTCTCAGGTTAGACTTACTAGAATTAGTTTAGCATCCATAGGCTAAGTATAAAACAACGAATGTGCATACCGAAAAATTTCTGCTAGCAGATTTACTATGTGTACTCTTGTCTCTGGCGTATGCGTACTAATTGAATTTATATAGGATCAAAAACTGAATTAGAAAAGTGGCATTACGCATGTTTTACCAAATCATGCTAACAATTTTTAAACTGTCCAAAATCAGGTCAATGGCGGTCAGGAAGTGTGAGCTTGACGGTTTATCTGTGGGTGCCAAAGTTCGTTGGAAGAAGAAGATGAAAATAAACTTCAATATACTGGTTTTAGTTACAACTTTGAGGCTGACGATACCTTGCTGGGGGAGGGAAGTGACAGTTCCATGGTACAACTTAAGACCTTACCTTGTCACCAAGCTATCCGGGGTTGACCCCGTCACCATCTTTACCGAAAGCCTCCCTGAATCAACTCTACCCGTGAGTGGGATATCAAACGAGGAAACCATGAGAGAATACGAGGATTTGAAGATATCGTTTCTACTTTATGATGCCATGCTGATTTTTGTTGGTACATCAGTCGCATCCTTCTCAGCTGCGGAAAACATAAGCTTTGCATTTTTAACAGGTGGGATGGGCGGCTTCTTTTATCTCCTGCTACTGCAAAGGTCGGTTGATGGATTGCCCGCTGCAGAATTGACTTCCACGAACACAGGACAGACCAACCAAACCTTCGGAGGATCCAAGGTTCCAATATGTGTCCTTGCATTGGCAATTGGTTTCACTTTACTCACAGTGAAGTATGGCTCGGGGGACGTCCCAATCGTATTCACGCCGAAAGAACTCATAGCTGGGATGATTGGATTTCTTGCATGTAAAGTTTCTGTGGTCTTGGCAGCAGTTAAGCCCTAGCCAATATGTCTAAAGATAAACGAGTGATATATCTTCTGTGTAGACAACATGGTTGTATATTGTATATATTCGGAAGAAAAATAATTAAAAATTAAAAATTAAAAAAAAAATTGCAGCCAACACTTTCATAATTTCTTACATATTACACATCATTAAAGTTAAAAAGATGCAAAACTGTTCTATATATTCCTTGTTAATCTCTGTTTTTGTACCCAGTTTTTTCATACGAAGAAGTTAAGTTGCTTGATCGGGACAAACGACTTTGGGTTATACAGCCTTCCAAGATATAATGGCCTGGATCGTCTTCAACGCATGTCGTTCAAGATAACTCATATTTATGCCAGGCTGTGGGGTTGGGTATTTTTTTGGTGGGATTCGGCACCTGATTTTGGGGTAGCTCCGAAATACTTTTAAAATGATTAAAAACGTTTTTGATGAAAATATTTTTTGTATCAATTCTTAGCAAAAATACAAGTGAATCTCGAAAAAATACTTACAGTACTCAAGTACTTTTGAAAACTAAAAACATTTTCTCTAAAAATGATTTATTTCATTTTTTTAATATTTTGCTGAAGAATTTCATTTATTTTCAAAACATCTCCAAACAAACCATTTATGTCATCTTTTGTCAGAGACTAGTGGGAGTCGGACATGCCCAATTACTGTTTCTTATTGCCCTTTCGGCTTTGGGGGTTGTTTCTGCTTGCCAACCTTCACTACCCTCGACGTCGTCATTAAAGCAACAAAAAAACCATTACATAATTGGAAAAATCACAAACCCATCAAAGTTTTGTAGCTCAAGTAGTTAAGACATTTACTCACTCTATACACCTGAGATTCCATGTCCGAATCTCCTCCCTCCCTTGATATCACTTGTTTCCGGAAGAAAGAAAAAAAAATTGAAGTGAATGCATGTCATGTAAAAGCACGATGTCCATGTTAGTACTTTTGTCTTCAATTTTTTTCTTTTTTTTTAAAGAACGATTTCCATGTTAGGATTAAGATAATAGATGAACATGCCTAGAAGATGTGTTTCATGAGTCAAAGATCGAATTTGATTATTTTATCATATTTGATTTATATTTTACTTAGTCAGCATACAATTGTGCTGTTATACATGCTTCAACCTACTTAATAATTAATCCAGAAATCTCTGGATCAACCCATGGCATCTTCCATGTGTGAATGCAGTACTATTCTTTGATAATTGGACAAAAGTTTGAGTTCCAACATGTCATTTTATACACGATATTCAAGTCCCAAAAAATTTTATTCCTCTGGCTGGATATTGTCAACAAATGTGTCCCCTCCCACCCAACCACCCCTGACCCGCCTTCTAGCAAACCAAAATTTTATTAATCTGTCTCAATAGTGTCCACAAAAGTGGAGAGAACTGAAAGCGATGTAACTTTGCTTTTTCTATCCTCATAAAATATAGCGAGATTCGGAGCGATAAGTTTACTCCATGGCTAATTCATCTTGTATTTTCAACTTGGATAATATTTGAAAGTTAAATTCATTTACTTATTCAACATATGTTGAATCCACAATTTTATCCAATCGAATCCGACCATAAACATCAAACGAGACCATAGGTCACATTTGGTGCCTAGGAATAAATTAGTTAACTCCTTAAAATTAAACGTGTTGAAGTAAGAAATGAACGACAATTTATAAATTATCCAAGTTAAAAAAGTTAGATAGTTTAGTTATAAAGTATTAACATCCTATCATTTTGTGGGGAATTAAAAGGTAGATTTTTTTCATGATTAATTCATCTTCTACTTGAACCGTCTGCAGTGCCGATGAAATTCCTAAACAAACAACAATAAACAAAAATATTCAATACTAATATGGAATCCAAAGTGCTTAATAATTAAGTGCTTCCCTCGCCGACTTTAGTTTCCATTTCATAAAAGATGACAACAGTTTAATCTGTTTCCTCGTTGTTTCAGTCATGCTTTACTTAATCGCCATAGGAATCTTTTTCCTTCGAAGTTAATTTCCACTTGGAGCCCCAAAATATTGAAACTGAAACATCACTCCATGACAATACACTAAAAAATGATTCAAGAAGCTGAAAGGAGCATCATAGTTTGATGTTTTCAGAAAGATCCTCTCAATGAGATTGCAGAAAGATTCTATCTATGAGATTGCAGAAGAAAACAGTCTTTGCAACAGCGTTTGAGTAGATAAGCTAAACACAACACAACGGTCTCTTTGTAAATCACGTCACCTCCTACCCAACAAGGGTTTTGTACTCAAGTGTGCGTATTTGTTAGTTGACACCGTATAGTCTACAGAAATATGCCCAAATAAAACCAGTTACAAAATTTTAATTAGAATAACAGACAATAAGCCGTTTATATGACATGTTTTGGATCAAGACTGATTGGGTAAATTCAAGAGGAAGACCCTATCCACCAAGACAATTCACGACTTGCTACATAACATGATTTAGAGCCATTTTCTTATTTGCTTAGTGCCATCTAATTTTATTTTTACAAATATTCTATTTCACTAGAGGGACACTAAACCGACAATAAAATAGCACTAAAGCGTATTTTACTGCATGTTTAGTGTCCCTATAGTGCAAACCATGAGAAACACGTTTTGGATTTTCAATTTACTACAAACAAGAAGCGTTTGGGAAGAAAGTGAGGTGAAAATGTCTTGGACTTTTAATCCAAGATTTGGCTTGTTTTACCCGTGGGCATTTTCTGCAGTACATTCAACTTTTTTTAAATCCTAGCTACAGTGATGTTACATCATGAAAGAGAGAGGGATATCTATTTAAATGCAGAGGAGGTCTTCCATTTCACATTTCTATCTTACTCTCTAGACCCTTTTGAAAAGAAGTGAAAAACTTCCAAATGTGTTCCACATTTTCCTTCGCAGGAAAGACTTACATTGGAGAGAGCAATGGAAGAATTCGATGTCGAAAATCTATGGTCACAGCAGCAAAAGCTCAAGTCATTACAGCTCCCAAGCAAAGAAGCAGGCCCGTTTTTCCTCAGCTTTCAATTCAAGGCATTCCTCTTGCTGATTTACACGTGCAAGAAATCGTTCAAAGGCAGTCTCAGACTTATAGTGTGGACGGGGAAGGCGGCCGGTGCAGGCCGCTGTTTAACCCTAGCTTTCTTGAAGAAGCATATGAGAGGTGCAAGAACCTTTGTGCAGAATATGCCAAGACATTCTATCTAGGTACAACTTCATCAACCCTGTTTCTTTCTCCATCAAATATTTTTATTGGATCTTTTGCTTGCCAGGCTACTGAATTCAAAAATAATGACCAGTTTTTCATGAATATGAAATCTAATTATGGTGCGCTCTTTTGATGTAGGCACTTTACTTATGACAAAAGAGCGTCAACAGGCGATATGGGCAATCTATGGTGAGAATTCAACTCTCTATGATCATATAGTATCATGTGGTAGATGTGGTTTAGGTTAGTTGATTAAGGCAATATACCAGCCCCCTTGCAATCGAGCTCAAGTTCTCGTCTTGCTAATTAGATTACTTTAGAGTATTACTTTGTTAAAAAAATAAAATAAAGTGGTAACATACAACTTAATATAATTGGAAGAAAAATCATGCTCATAAAGTTGCCACACAATAAATCATTCGTTGCCAAAAATAAAATTTGAATGGTTATAAATTTGATTCTTGGAAAAATAAAATGCAGTTTGGTGTAGGAGGACAGACGAACTGGTGGATGGCCCGAATTCCGGCTACATGAGCTCGGAAGTTCTTGATAGATGGGAACAAAGACTGGAAGACATTTTCGAAGGACGGCCTTATGATATGCTTGATGCTGCTCTGACTCATACCGTTTTCAATTTTCCCTTAGACATCAAGGTGCTTATAAAATATCTCATTTAGTTAATTAAATTTATGATCATTTGATTCTTGTCAAATTTTTAATCTCATGAACTCCTCTTCTTGTGACCAAAAGCCTTTTCGGGACATGATTGAGGGTATGCGAATGGACACGCAAAAATGCCGATACCAGAATTTTCAAGAGCTCTATCTTTACTGCTACTACGTGGCGGGGACAGTCGGCCTAATGAGTGTTCCTGTAATGGGAATTGCACCAGATTCTCGGATTTCTGCTCAAAGTACATATGATTCTGCATTATATTTGGGCATAGGAAACCAACTCACAAACATCCTTAGAGATGTTGGAGAGGAGTAAGTTTCTTTGACGTGTACTAATTTCTCATTTCCATGTTCTTCACTGCCTAACGTGAGTTAAGTCAGTTGGCTAGGGCAATGTGTCCCCTCTCATGCACAAAAGTTTGAGTTCACTTTGCCTGTGATCTGATTTTTTTCCTATTGTTTTTTCAGTGCAATGAGAGGCAGAGTTTATCTTCCCCAAGACGAGCTTGCGCAGTTTGGGTTGTGCGATAACGATGTTTTTTCAAGAAAGGTGACTGATCAATGGAGAGCGTTCATGAAAGAACAGATTACAAGAGCAAGGTTTTATTTCAACCTAGCCGAAGAAGGAGCTTCTCAGCTTGATAAGGCTAGCCGTTGGCCGGTATATACCTCTTTGCAAAATTTCATTAGGTGATCTTGTTCCATTACCATCATCATTGATGTCATGGGCCAAAAATAAATCCATCCATCACGTGTTTGAGATTAATCTGGAAGAGTTAAAAGCGTTTTCTAATAATTAAAAGCACTTCTAACCATATTTTGTAAAAGAAAACTTGAAAGTCCTGTTTCATAGAAGAGCTTTCTGGGTAGGTGCTTCTTGGAGAAGCACTTGAAATTCAATATGAATTTAACGTGTTTCTAGCATATGAACTTCTAACAAAAACGCTTCATACAAAAGCAAATTCCAAACGGTTAGAAAACAAAACATTCTACTTCATAGGGTATGTAAACTAATAGACTATACAAAGACAAAGAACAAAACGAATCTGTTGTCGAAGTTGTTGTCCCTTTGTTGCTGTCTTACCCATTCATTCATTGACAATACACGTTCTTGTCATGCAGGATAGATTAGAGGTTATCTCCCTTTTTCTTTGTCTAATGATCTGCTGTACTTTTGCAGGTATGGTCATCGTTACTGATATATCGAAACATACTGGACGCGATAGAAGACAACGATTACGATAACTTGACAAAGAGAGCGTACGTAAAGAGAGCAAAGAAACTTCTCATGCTGCCTTTGGCATACACAAGATCTCTATCAACACATAATTTGATGTCCCAATAATAAAAGCATGAAGTTACACATCAAATTACTTGGACATGTTTTGTGAGTAATCGAGCTATGTATAAATCGTGTACATTTTTCCTCATTATAGATCTCAAGAGACTTGTAACTCAAGTGGTTAAGAGTGTTTACTGCCTATATCAATTGAAGAATAAAGAATCAAACGAAAATTCACATTCATAAAAAAGGTGCAAATAATGATTGTTTGAACTTTCCTTCTCTTTGTACCTCATCTCAATAGAATCTCTCTCGTCTAAAGCAAATCATTAAACTTTTAGCTAATCTAAAGGGACTTTCGCTTTCTTGTCTAAAACAAAAGAACTGCAGCACATCTAACCAACTCTCTCTCTCTCTCTCTCTCTCTCTCTCTCTCAAGTGAAGAACATAGTAGTTGTTCTGTTAGAGCAATGCACTCCCACCTCTGCATCCAAGTTCGTATCTCACTCCTGTGCTTTGAAGCACATAATAGTTGATATGTTAAAGCAATGCACTCCCACCTCTGCATCTAAGTTCGTATCTCACTCCCCGTACCTTGAATAAATTTAATGTAGAATATCACCTCTATCAATAAATAAAGACATTCTCTTGTCGAAGAAAAGAATAGCTCATCTAAAGAAACTCTCCCATCCAAGGGCAATTTTGCCTCTCTTGGCCGAAGCCATTATATTTTTTTCCCGATGGGAAGCTTGGTTTCCGATTTGCGAAACATAATCGGAATCTTCAAACGTCCAATTTCGCTAATCGGAATCTTCAAACGTCCATCCTTTGATTTATTCAATACAAACGGCCAAAATCAAGGGCGAAACAACATAGATTCGTGTAGTGGAAAACTACGAGACTATCAATTGGACTATGCAAAAAAATTGAGATAAAATAAACCTACTGGAACATTTAGAATTCAATACTAAGGGGAAAATTTTAAAAAATTAAAATAGCACCCATCATAGGAAGCAAGCTCATCATCCCTCTACAGATCACCAACCCCCCAAAAATACCATCCTTCTACAGAAAAATTAAATAAAATAAGGAAAAAAATATGAAAAATCAGAACAGAAGATGCCACATTGTTTGCTGGAAATGGTACATATGCTGCAACAGTGTCGCCACCTCCGCTGCTTCCTTTTTGCAGAGACTCGTGCGCCATCAAAGGAAGCCTAACCTGCCAATCCTACACGATTGCATTCCCAAACCGAACACCACCACTGTTGTGTAATTCATAATCTTAAATTTAAGAAGAGCCCTCGATACGGAGACCTTGCAGGCAGCAGCAG
>JAOTRO020000013.1:859592-872943 GCA_028566515.2 Pyracantha coccinea | reverse complement strand
CAAATTTTAAAAAGGCACAGATGTTTAATCTAAATGATATAAAAAAAGTGTAGGGGATTCTAATTTTCCCTTAATATGATTGATAATGAGTTTTAAAGTTGGGGACTAAAACTAAATTTATAAAAGCATCCCGGTTATACTGAAAAAAATAATCTTCTTTAGGTCCTTAAGTCTAAATGCCTCTTCTATAATCCTCGTCGGAATTCTTATCTGGCGCTATCGAGAAAATAGACGAGGACTAAGACATGCAGGCGCCGAAGGAGAGGAACGAGGACTTGGCTCTCCCCGACGATGCGTGCCCCGTACTCAACGTCCTCAACGTCGGCGAGGAGAAGGAGATCGGCATGCAGGGCTTGGAGAAGAAGAATAACAGCGTCAACGAGGTTGAAGGTAATTCGATTGCTCTTTTTATTTCTTTTGAAACTTTGATTTTTGGAATTGTTTTTGTTGCTGTTCATGGATTAGAACTGATCGATTGGCATGGCTATGGTTGGTTGTAGATTGGCGTTGGCAGAGACCACCTTTGGATATCATGGAGAATATCGTACAACGCCTCAACTTTCTTGATCGGATTCACTTAAGCATCCTCTGCAAGTACTGGAGAATGATTGTTATGCAAATTATCCGCAGTGCTCCGCTATTCCCATGGTTAGTAGGCCCATCTGAAGCAGCTTCCTGGTTGTTATTTGGAACTCAACCGAGTTCCAGTTACTTAGAGTTCTCCATCCCTCCTGAAGGTAAAGTTATCAAGCTAGGGTTGCCTAAGCGAAGTCAAGGGTGCTTTCATAGTTCCTCCAAAGGTTGGTTGATAATGTTCAATGAAGAACACTCCGAAGTATTTCTACTAAACCCTATTTCAGGAGCCAAACACGAACTTCCTTCCTTGAGAAGAATCCCATCTTTCAAGAAATTTGGTGGAAAAGCCGACCCATTTCTTGACAAAATTGCACTATCGAGTTCAAATCTATCAGAATGTACGGTGGCAGCAATTTTTTCTTCTGGGGAAATTGGTGTTTGCAGGCCAAAAAAAGGTTGGAGAATGTCTCGGATGTGGGATACAAGAACGTATCCTTCATGCCTACTGTTTTCGTCTTGTGGCATGCTATATGTCTTGGTCGAAAACACTGTCAAAAACAGTAAGTCTGGACACGTTGTAACTCGCACATTACGCCTTGGAGATGGTGGTGAGCTGGAATTGAAGTTGGTTTATGACAGAGAAAAATCACGAAAGGGTTCATTCAATTGCTGGGGTGAAGGTGACTTTTTATCTGTCAAGGTCAAAGACGAGTCATATTTGATAGAATCAACAACCAGCGACGAAGTCTTGTTGATCCGTCAAATTAAGGATCAAATGAAAACCGATTTGAATACCTGGACAAGGACTCATGATTTTCTAGTTTACAAGATCGATCCGGAGAATGGTGAAAGCTTTATCGAGGTACAGAGTTTGGGAAATCAAATATTATTTGTAACAAGCCGAGGCTGTTCCTTTTCCTTTCCAGTGACTAATTCTAACGGGTTGGAAGCGAACTGCATCTATTTTGTGGAGTTAGGAGGAATCGACCACGACGACATGTTTTGTGTTGAGAATTCTGGACATAGTAAAACCACCATGTGTGATTTTTCTCATCCTTTCTACTTGGATGGCCGGAAATTTGGAAGATCCAAAAAATTTTATGATAGTATTGAAACTGAATTCACTTGGGGAGTGAGTTGGTACAGTCCGAGTTTACAGTAGCTTGGCTGGAAAATTGTGTTCCTTTTGTTTCAGTGCATGCTACTCGTGTGTACTATTTAATCTTCTTTTACCGGAGTTATATTTTGCAATTCATAAAGTTATGTAAGTACTACCGTTTCTTGTAACTTTTTTTTTGGGAAGTGATTTCCGAGAACAGGCCTGTTTGGTATCTTATTTGAAAAATTTTATTATTTCTCAAAACATTTCTTAAGAACATTTCTTGAAAACAATTTTCTTTACGACTTAAACTAGACAAAGAGATCTAAAAAGAGGGGGTCGCAAAAAAGGGAGAAAGGGGAGGGGGGAGGAAAGGAAGTAAAAGATGATTGAAGAAAAGAGAAAGAAGAGATAGGATCAGACGAGATAGAAAGAGGAGTGAGAGAGAATCGAGAAAATGAAGAGAATGGATTGGAGAAGTGACGGAAAAAGTTCAAAAAAAAGGAGGAGAGAGAAAGAAGAAAAGAGAGAGAGAGATTTGGAGTGAGAGATGAGAGAGAAAAGAAATGGATGAATTTAAATTTAAAAACTCTAAAAACTCACTTTTTATGTTTTTAGATAATAGATTATATTTTTTAGTTAGTCTTGAGTTCACTTTTTGAAAATAGTACTATCAAACAAGTTTTTAAGGCCTAAAACTTGAAAATTGTTTTTGAGTTTTAAATGTTGGATTCGAGTAGAGTACCAAACAGACCCATAGTTTCTCCTCTTTCAAGTTGCAAACCACTCACCGGAGATCTCGAAGGATTTCTTCTCAGTTAATGGCTTGGCTTGCAGAAAGATTTTGGCTGCAAATTTTGAGTCTCTCTGTCTGCTAATTTCGTTTTGTTTCCCTTTCTTTGGAGGCGAAGGTGAACACGGCAGGAGCTTTGTTTTGAGGCGTAAGTTATTTAATCTCGTAGTTTCGCAAGTTCTCCTCAAGAAAGTTCAACTTGTGCGACTATGAAACATTTATGCTCGTGATGATTGATTGTGCGTCGTTGATGTGTTAGGAAGAAGCATCGACTGTACACATCAACCCACAAATGCGCGAGCAGCAGAAACATTATCTACTGAGGCTGAACCTTAATTATGCACATTATCCATGCAAATAAGGTCAATCTGCGAAGTCAGCTAACTGAACATATTCGTGTTGAGTTGTGCAAAAAGTTGTGCTTGTTTTAACTGAAGAAGAAATCATTGTTGCAATTAGGCAATAAGGAGAAGAAAATAATTTTGAGGATTACAGTACGAAATATACAAAAAGTTTCTCATATAGTTTTGAGTCACAAAAGCCTTTGCAAGCCGTCTTTCGCCGTAGTTCTGAGGCCTGTAAAAGAAAGGCCGCCTTTGAGTTGTCATTCTTACATATCAATACTGCAGAAAGATCATCCCAATATGGAATATCCACCCCCTTCCATGGTCGGAGAAAGAATCGACAGTTTCGTCGGTGGCTCAAGAAGATGCCTACACTTTTCATTCCTAGAAATGGTCGACGTTGCTTACTGAAATATTCCTCACCGGTAAGTATATCAACCGTAAATTGTCACAACTCCGGTTTTCCATTTTCATAAGAACTTTCTCTTTTACTCGCTAGCACTTCCAGTAGTCAAAATAAGTTGAGCCTGCTTCGGGGTGGTAAGTTAAGAATTAAGTACCGAATCAGCCCGCAACAGATTCCTTCTGGTCGCTTTGTTTCCTCTTCTTCTCACTTTTGTGTTGTGGCTTGTTTGAAGCTTGGTCAGCCTTGGAAACGATCTTAGAGACGGTAAACCCAGCAACTTCAAAAGTGTATGATCTATGAGGAAGCAATGCATTGCGAAGAACAACGTCAATACCATCGTACGTCCAAACACTCACAACTGCCTCTCCTTTAAGTCCAACAGCAAACCAACCAAGACCTGCAGCAGCAATATCCACCGAACTTGAATCCCAACTGTTTCCACTGATTCGAAATTCCTTTCTCACCCACTGCCCAAGCTCCTGGACTCTATTCTCTCCAATTGGTGGCTGAAACAAGGGGAAGTTCGTTTTGGCATCAGAACTAGAGTCTTCAAATATATATAACTATATCATGAGTTTCCCTGAAATATTTAATCATAAGCATATCTTTTACCGTAGCTTCGTATCTAAAGATGGAATTTCACACATGATAACTAGGCGCAAGATTTAATGCCGTTAGGATGCCTACACAAAACTCTTGATTTTAAACAATTTATATTATTCAGAAAAACTGAAAAAATAAAGCCTGAATTTAGAAATTAAAAAGCATCAGCAAACAACCTGGTATAACATACATACATATATATATATATATATATATATTGTGCTTATTGGTATTTGTGAATTCAAATCTCTCCAACCGTAACATGTTGAAATCAATAAGACAAATGACTATTAGACTAAAAACCAAGAATTTATAGAATTATCACTCGTCACCTAGTGCTAATACCTGTAATTGACGACCAAAATGTTCCTCTACCATTGTGCAGGCATTTTCGGTTTTTCCCATGTGTAGCGGAAGATAAGGAGATGCCCATGCCGTAACATAAACAGAATCTACTGATGATTCTTCTATATCCAGCCTCATAAGCCCAGCAATATGAACTGAATAGCCATCCTGTAACAACCAAAGGACAAGAAATATGAGCTATGGTAATGGAAGAATACTAAGTAATCGCAAGGAATCTAAATTTGCAACAACGATATTCTGAGATCGCCGATGAACTATGCATTTGAACAGAATCCAAAAAGTAGCAAAGCAGAGCTTTTTTATAAAAACAAAAGCAAAAGATAAGTACTTGCAATACCATCACACAAAACAGAAAATGGTAGTTTTATCATATTATTGAGATGGTTCTAACAGTTGTAAACTCGAGATGGTTCATGCATACAAAGTACCAACTAAAAATGGAATGGTATAGAGTTAAAAGGCAATATCATACTCAGACAATTGAAGCAATGGGTGCTTAGCAATACGAACAAAACTTGAGCTTTTAGATTCAATCTATAAACATGGTTTTTGTTATTAAATTATTTGCATTCGGAGAAACACATAACTGTGAGTTTACCATGAGAACTAGAGCACAGTTTAATTTACAAGAAATCAACATGTACTTTCCCACTTCACCTTTATAATTGCTGATCACGAAATCTATTGAAGCAAATCAACAAATCACTGTAAGGTACTTAATGCTCAAGTAAGCTTACCTTGATTCTGTATGTCCTTGGCTTCAATTCCTTACTAATGTTTACAAGACTCTGTTCCTCTCTTGTCAACCTAGTTGTAATCTGATGAGGATTCAAAAGCCCGGGAGTATCAAACAACTTGGTATGACCAGGAAGAACACCTTCCACTCTAACAATTCCCAATGTTGTTCCGGGCACAGGCGCTTCGGTCAGATGTGTAATCTTTCCTCCAACATGCTTCCCTATTGCGTTTATCAGTGTACTCTTCCCGGCGTTCTGCGCCCCTATTGCCCACACATTCCCTCTTGGTCCTGCCAAGCTAGCAACATCGTCAACAAGATTCTTCAACCCCCAATCCCTTACAGAACTCACCAAATGCACGCTCGTTATCTTACTCGCTCCGCCCTCCCTCGCTCTTGTCCTAACCCAATGCTCTAACCTCGTGGGTGACAACGAACTCGGCAAAAGATCAATCTTTGTCACCACAAGCACCACTCTCGGCACATTCCCTGACTTTCCCTGTTTCCAAGCTGTGGAATTCTCCTCAATTGTATCCGAAACCAACTTGGCAACCTTTTTCGGGAATGACCCATCAAAGTCTGCAGCATCCACCACCATTAGCACAACGGATCGGGTCCCAGACGTCAAAGCCAACTTCCTCCCAACGGTATGATCAAAATCGAAATCCGGTAGCAAGTTCTCCACCGTCGGATCCTTCACCTTCCCGTAATGCCTCAGAGAGTGACACCGTGCGCAGACCACCGGCTTTTCAGCCTTCCCTCCCACCAAATCGGCCTCAGAACTCAAGTTTTCGGGTTCGATTATCAGACCCCTTTTGAGGGAATCGTTGAAATCCGGCACTTGCCCAACGTGCTCGAGATGGGTCCCCAATCGATACGTCCTCGGATCCTTCTTCGAGGGCTTGAGGAAGAATCCCGGGTGTTTGGGGTCGGAATCCTGCATGTGAACTCCACATCCACGGCAGACATGGCGAGCTGCGGCGGTGGTTTCATCGTAATTTCCTTCGCGGTTCAAGGGCAAAGATTGAGACGAAGAAAATGGGTTGAAGAAAATGGCGGAGAATGGTAAAGGTTGAGAATTTGTGGGACTTGGGAAATGGGGTTTTGGGATTGAAGTGAAATTTGAAAGTGGGGTTTGGGATGGGAAGGATTGGGCGAGAAGAGAGACAGAAAGGAGGGGTTTGAGCTTAGAGAGAGAGTGAGTTCGAGCTATCAGTAGCATTTCTTTCCTTGATTTTGGGATGGAGGAGAGAGAGAGAAATTTGCAAGGTTTAGGGTTTAGGGTTTAGGGTTTAAGCGGAGGAGGTCACCGCCGAGTTTTGTGTATTTGGCGTTGGATTTTGGGGATAATTTTTTTTTTAAAACGGTAGATTTGTTAAATTAGATGTTAAATTAGTCATTAATAAAATTCGAACTCATGCCCTCATTTAAAGCTCCACATCTTTTTATCACTGTGGTAAAATGTCACTTGCAGATTTTGAACTTTGTATTTCATCAAACGACACGGTTGAGAAATCAAAGCTTGCAATTGGAAGGTAAGATTTTCTTAGTACTTCTTCTAGTTTGTCGTACATATTTTTCTTTAATGGGGTCGGGCTAGGTTCACATGCAGAAAATGAGTGTAGAGGATGAGAATATTTTGGTCGATGTGTGAAATAACAAGAGTAGTCGTAATTAAATATAAGATGAGAGAAAATCAGTTTAGCTGATTTGAACATATGATCCAAAGACCTACTACAGAGCTCAGAGCTCTGGTTAGAAAATATTGTCAACAGATAGAAGCTCAATCCAAGAGGGGTAGAGAAAGACATTAAGACTTGAAAAAAGATTTTAAGAAAAAACACAAATCAATACTTGGAACTAACAAAAAAATTAATGCAGTAATGCTTTAGGATTATACAAGCCCACTTAGTAAGATAAGACTTCCCTCGTTGTTGTTCTTTGTGGGGAGGAGCTAGGTGTGGAAAAAATCTCGTGTTCGAGCCTGTGGATGCAGGGGTGGGCAACCAAAATATATTAGTGCGGTATTTTGGGCGCGCAGTCGGGAGGTCAAAATGAATCTTTAAACGATTAAGTCAAACGTATCTTATGTTTAAAATGATAAACATACATTAATAGTTAACAATCGTTAATCAAGACTCATGTAAAATGTATATTATGTTTAAAATGAAATATACTTGGACCATGACTCAAGTAAAGTTTCTTTTTCCACGTTAATCGATTCATCTTTTTCCACGTTCACCAAGACTTATCTGCATGCATTGAATACGGAAATATACTTTAGACCGTGACTCGATTAAAACTTATCCGAATGCAATCCCTGCCTTTTTTTGTTACTTGATCAAAGGAACTTTCTAGATTCTGGTGTAAGGAGCGATATGAGACGGGAGGAATGGAACAATAGAGTCAACGATAATGCTCTTGACAACTTGAGCTACAAGTCTACTGCATTTTACACGCCGCTGGCAAAACACAGGAGATTCATATCAAGACTCAACAAAAGAGATCTTAAATTAATTTGATCAAGCAACATACACATCCAGCCTTTCACATAGAGCTCCGTCAATTCCTTCCAACCTTTTATTTTTCACAGTAACAAGGTTACAATATCTTTGAACAAGTTTTCCAGTTGTTATATCTCAGTGTTCTTTCCATATACGTCCGGCGACTTTCAGCTTCAGCTCCTGCCTATTACCACCCGAGAAGAAGAGTGCTAGGTTCCTCTGAATGATTAATCCGTCTTGACTGTCACGGACTTTTCGGTGGCTATCTCGGATACTCCGGGGAATTCCTTGCCATGTAAGCTTTCTGCCACTGCCACTAACTTCAAGACTGTAAGTGAATTGCTTCGCCTCATCATCGTCACCCATAAACCTTAGGAAGGCCATGTAAACAGGTGCAGTTCCAATGTGGAAAGCCTCAAAATGCAAGCAAAACCGACGGCCAAAACAGTTGAAAATCTGCACTACATTCAAAATCACAGAGGGGTTTGAATAAATTGGTGGTGGTTGAACGGAACCAAATATGAGAAGACTGATTTTGTGTTGTTACTGTTCAATGCTAAACAAGTACATAAAAGAGAATTTTAATTTTTTTTAAAAAGATGTCTTAAAAACTTCAAGATATATACTTTCACAAAAGAACCGGATGACGTTCATGTAAAACTGAAAAGAGACATTGTTGCCTACTAGTGTATATATGAACAGGATGCATAACCAGTTACTGAGGAAAGGGAAACAATCAAACAAATAGGATCAAAGTTTGCCGATAAGGGCGAAAGGGAATGAAATTTGACTATGGATTAGGCAGCCATTTCAAAGATATTTCTAAGACTGCAAAGTTTTTACTCCTATCTCTACTCAGAATTAAAGAAGTGAAACGGAGAAGTCATAGAGAAAGAAAAACACGAAAGTCAGCAATTAGGGATTAAGAAAGCGAGGAACTACAAATTAAGCTGTCTCAGTAGGTCTTTTGATGGTCCCGACATTGGCCCCATGAATTTCCCACAAAGGGGTAGCTTTTAATTAAACAGTTGAATTTCCCGCACTGCAATCAATGAAGGCACTTTGACAGACAACCAAAAACAAAAACTGTATCAAGTGTTTAAGTAGTGCTTAAAAGATGCAATCTTATTAACAGGGTATAGAAATGCAATTCTTGTGTGTCTGTACTGTGTAGGATATATATAGAGAGGGAGAGAGGGAGAGAGAAACATACTGTCAACATCCATGTAGCATTTTCAACTTCTTGGGGATTGGATTTGACATATCTATGGTTGAAAGTACTCCCGTCATGCATGTCTACCTTGTGATCATTTGTAAGATGCATCATAAGGAATTGGATATCTCCTGTGACAGAACATTCAGCTCCAGCATAAGGGCAGCTGTACGGGCGATATTTACAGGTTTTCTCGTGCTTTAGCTTGTTGTAGTATGGGAATATATCTTGGCAACCATAAATTTGGTGTTTACAAGGAAGATCCAGCGACTCTGCTACTTTCTCCAGTGCCAAGCACCTTATATTTCCAAGTTCATTCCGGCAAGTGGGGCAACAGTTGTGCACTCTAACCTTACAGCTCGAGCAGATAGTATGGCCATTTGGACACTACAATATAAGCTTCAATAAGTTCTCATTTCGATAAAATTACAACTTAGAATATGTATATTAGACCTGTATGCATGCAATCCAATTTGAAAAATGATGTACAAAATAGGATGCTGTGCATATAATTATCATGCTAGATGTTGTGGGACGGTATTTCTCAATTGATCCTTCATATATGATAAGTAAGCATTTCTTAAGAAATCCAATTTTGGAGATCCAAGTTTTTAAGATTAACAACTTTGTGAATATTTTCTGAGTTGTATATAGTTGTGGCGGCAATATGAATTTTAAATTTCAAGTGTGTGACTTTATAGTAATACCAGATGCTTCAAACCCTATTAGCATCAATTTCACGACTTCTCTTCACTTTCTACCAAAACGAAAATACGTATTGATATTAACAAAAAAGAAGTGAATCCTCATGATCATTCAAATTTAAACAAATACTAAAACATACCTGGTGAATTGGAGGACACATTAAATTCATGCAAACGGGACACTCGAGTAGGTCATGCACATTACTATTTGGTGGCATTCCAGGATTTCCAATCAAACCAGGGGCTGCTTTTCTGAAAGGACAAGCCCTTAGATCAGCAGTGGAAGTTGCAACATCAGAATCTGCAAATGCCACACGAGACTCGGCCACATCCTCAAAGAAGCGACCTCCAGGAGACATGTTTCTTCCTCAAACGTCAATGCCGGTACTCTCAGATTGGGATCAATATCAGTCTTTTTCCCCAACTGTGTCACATTCCACAAGTATCAATTAAAATACCCTGTCACCCCCCATTAAAAAGTTTAGCGTTCTGCATAACTTTTCTTTTAATGAAATGCATGCAGTTGGTGTAATGGAAAGCAAGGTATTTGTCAGAAAAAAGGCATGAAATAAAGATGCCAATCTACAGTTTCAAGAAAGCCATATAATAGCATTGAATTAAACTTTAGGCAAGTGAAAAAACATAAACTCTCACGCATTCGGAAGAGTTCGAGGAAGGGTTGCGGGTGAGAAAGGGATACAATATCCTACTTGGAAAAGTTCAGAACAGATTTGTGAATTGTTTAAAGCCCAAAATCCCATCTTTTAAACTGGCAAATGAAACAATGAGATCCAATTCCTTGTTTAGTGCAACACCTCTTGATTCATTACAACTCCACCCCTAAACATATACCAAGTATCTTAAATTCTCTAAGAGATGATGACAAATGATACAGGGAGTTCCAAATTTAGCATGGTCAACGAGATCTTTCTCGAACGGAAGTTATAAGCAATGATTCCATAGCAGTTGCCGTTACAATGGTATTTCCTATTCACAACAAAACCTATCAAAACTATTAACAGAAGTAATTGGAGAAAAAGTAGTTTACTTGACAAACAAAACCTATCAAAAGAAGTAAAAAATGCCTAAATTGCGTGTGAAGAAAACCGGAAGAACAAACTCCTCGTGCCGCTTGGAAAGTAAGAAAATTTGCACAAAGAGTAAACTGTAAAAGTAGTTGCCTTGTTTTGTCAGCATGAAGACTAAAAACGAATATACAAGTCTTGTGCTTCACATGATTTATCAGAAAGGAAAAATTATCAGATCAAACAACTTCCATATGCTTTTGAGAATCCCTAAAAACTAATATGCACAGTGATGATCTCTGCAAAAATAAATGATTGAAAAGGGGAAGAAAACAAGATTGGTAGTGATTATTTCCAGGTAAGATGCAACAAAAAGTGGAAAAACTCAGAAGCAAAAATTCAGAAGCTGCTTTACTACTTTTCAAATTTCATGGCATTCTTCAGTTCATTTTTACAAAAAGCACTTCCAGGAAATGGAAATTTAACAGTACAAATTGCATACTCCAAAACCCAATTCAACAACAACCAAAATTGCACTCTCCCAACTAAAAACTACCAAATTTAAATTAAAAACACAAAAATTAATGGGAAAAAAACTTTACCAAGAACTGCAATACCCCAATGGCTTGGAAAAGAAAACTGCCGAATCCCCAGATGAGATTTTGAGTCCAAATGCTTAAATATTCAAACTTTAATCCACCTCCAGCTGCCGAAAACTGAACCAATTTATTGTTTTTCACCGAGAAAAGAAAGACAAGCAGAAGAAGGAGGTGTTGAGGTGGAGGAGAATCCGTGAAAGCTGGCCCGGATTTGTCGTGTCTTTAGATTGATATGGGCATGACAAAGTTTCCAACTTTCAAGTTTCAACAGTCAAACTCTATCTCCTCTCTCTCTCTCTCCCTCTCTCTCGAAGAAGATGGGTTTTCATTTTATGGATTTGCCTTCCCTTTCCTTCCGCCTAGCACTTCTTGTGAGCGTGCGACCTTTCTCTTTGTCTGCCTCCGACACCTAAGCACACTTTCGGACAATATTTATAGTATTTCCATACAATAATTGATTAATTGATTGATAAATAGGAAACCAACACAGGTGCAAACTTTTCATTAAACCGAGGGTGGAGCTTTACCTGGCACATTTCTTTTTACTTCTCAGCGATCAAATTGAATGAATTAAAACACATTAATCGATAAAAATTAATAAGAGTATGTAAAAGATAAAACAGGTTGTGTAAATAACAGCGTTATAAACAAAACAGATAGTAAATATGAGAAGTAACTTGTATACTCATTCGTGTTAAGTAAGCATGTCCTAGATGTTTATATACCTAGGTCTAGTTTCTATATCAAATCAAAGTTGTTTTTTTTGTTCTTGTAACCAGTTTCACTTGTATATACCGCGATATGTCCCTGTTGCAGACTCTCGTTATAAACTTTTAATAAAAAAAAAGTAGAGTTAAATTGCCACCAATGGACTATAAGACACACAAAAATCATGGTACATTTTCATTTATAGATATCTGAATATTCCTAAAATTCCAATTTTTATTGAAAATTAGGAACCAGTGTCATTCTGTAAAAACTTCGATGTAAATGTTCCGAATCAATAATGCATTGCTATAAAAGTAAATTAAGACACATAATACTGCATTATTTTTTAAACCACCTTATTATAATGGATTCGGTCTAAGTAAGTTTTTCGTTCATTTCTTTCTGTTGTTGCCCTTAATGGTGGCTCAGGCTCAGTGGCATGGGGAAGGTAACATTTCCCGCACGCAACGTTTTGAATATTTCAAACGAAACCCCACTTTTTCTCCTGACAATCGGGCCGTTAGAAGTTGAAAAAAGTGGATTTCAAACAGAAGGGGTGCATGGGAGATGTGGTCATGGTTGTGGTTCTAGAAAGCCAAGGAAACTGAGTCAACATGACCAAGTTGCTGGATCCAACGTGGGACAGGTGATGGCTCCTATGAAGGAGAGACGGTCCTCGGTGGTTTCATGGGTTGTGGAATTCGTGTGAACTTGAGCTTGTGGAATTATAAATGCCTGAATAAAAGACCATGTGGTCTTGAATTTTGGTTTTCCATTTTTGTTATTTCTCTTACATTTAAGGCAATCAATGTGACTTTAAGATCAAATTTGATAGAAGAGAAATGTTAGAGACACTGTTTACTAATGCGTAAATGATTGTCAGTCGCTAATGTAAGTACTATTAATTGATAGTCATTTTTAGGAATGACTTATAATCGTTAGTCTAAGTTTCTAAAAGGCTGTTGCAAGTGCAACTCTACTTAAAAAAATTGTTGATACTTCCGCCATTAAGCTATTAGATATTCTTTATGTCTATGCTTGTATATAGTATAACGAAATACGGTGAGTATACATGAAAAGGTTTTTTTTTTAGGTTAACAAGGATCATTGGTCCATTTAGACAATTTATGACTCGTTTGGAAGTGTTTTTAAAATGACTGAAAGCGTTTTTAGATAAATGTTTTTGTGTTCCATAAACACTTTGAAGTGCTTCTTGGAAGCATTTTAATGACTTTTTTAAGAATCACTTGCAATTTTGTTAATGATTGATTTTAAAAATATTTCACCAAAAATACTTTTAATCATTTTAAAAACTCTTCCAAATGAACTTTCAACATAACAATATGATATGCATTGGTATAATTTAGTGAAGTAATTAATGCATGACTTCTAATTTCTCTTAGGCTTGAGTGATTATTATCGTAAACAAAATCATTTGATGCCTTTATATTTTTTAATAAATCATTTCTTGTCATGATTTAATGATCACCAAGAAGTTCCTTCACATTGTAAGTAATGTAAATCTTTGTCCTTGGATACCACATAAAACGCATCCCTGTAAAGTTGTTGTATTCCATGTCTGCCTCTGATGTCACAATACCGGCAGGTGATCGACAACAACATTTGAAGAAGTCGAGAGGTGATTGAACAATGAAAATTTTTGAACTTTTATACA
>JAOTRO020000013.1:828829-840550 GCA_028566515.2 Pyracantha coccinea | reverse complement strand
GTTGTGCGACAGAGGTGGTGAGAGAAACAGGATTTAGCCCTTGCGTCCTCTCTGGTGCATTTGAAGGAGAGGCTTGAAAAATTGGTGACCCGAAACCGCGAGTGCTGGTGATCATGGTGGTCGCGGAAGCTGGTTTTGGTATTGAGAAGGTCATGAATATAAAATGCTGGTATAGTACTGGTTTAACGCCGCAATGTGCAGTTGTGGTTGCAACTTTAAGAGCCTTAAAATGCCTGCATGACAGAGAATGTGGCTCTGGCTGAAGCCGGTTACATATTTTTCCAGGCCTAGCTCAACCACTTTGTCGAAAAGAAGCGGTTAGTCACTTCATCCCATTAGTCTTATTATTGGCTAAAGAAATTGGACATCAATTTCTTGTATCCGAAGAAATGAGTCACCATTAATATCGACACATTTGAGATCGCCAGCCCTACGGGACTTCCTCTATTTTCTTCTTGCTTGCATTGCAGATCCCACCAAAACTTTCAATCCCAGTTTTATACTGTGGTTGGAACAACGAGCACAATGCCGGATATTCTGACTAGGCCTCGCTTCTTCTATCACATTGATCTTGTCACCACCTATCGGAAATTAGGTTATCAGTCTTGCTTGAAAATCAATGTATATGGCTCTCATATGCTCACTGAAGCAACATTTTCCGACGTCCATCAAACGAAATCCGGCCACCATTCCCCCTTACAAATTACACTTCTGCAAACTTCTGTTATTGTGCTCTTTGATTGTTATGTCAGTTTTTTGCATTACCAAATAACAATGTCACAAATAAAAACAAATTTTTGTGTCACTTTTTTTAGCTTGTTACGTACAAATGCTGTTAAAATTTTACCACATTATAATTTCCTCCTTCAAGCATTGACTCCACTCTTTTTTTAACTATTATCAAGGAGAGAGAGAAAATACGAAACTATTACATTAATTTAAAAAAATGAGAGTTTCAAATCCGAAATGCATGTAGGGTTCGAAGCGTCTCGGGTTCGAAACATCGAACCCACTCTGCATGCCACTTTTACTACGAAAAAGGGAACCACTTGAATTTTGTTTTATTATCACTCTTAGCTGTTCATGATTTCACTTTAACTACATAACATTAAATTGATAATTACTCAAATCATAAAAATAGTAGTCCAATGTTAGAACATTTATCCTGGTATTCTAATGAAAGAAAAAAAATAAGCGAACTTTAACGAAAAGTTTCTAGTACTGTTTATTTTAACGAAAAACCATATTTTTACACTAAAAATTCAATTTTGGTACTATTTACTTTACCATTTATTTTGTCATTATCATTAAAACTTAAAGTTTTCAAGCCATTTTCATTAGTTTTCCTAAAAAATAATTGAACTACTATCACATTTACGATATGGATAAGGTATTTCACATTAGTTTAAGTGTGTATAATATATGTATATAGGAATTAAACAACTTAAATTTAATTTCCACATTAATGTGAGTTTACTTCGTTAATATCACACTTATAAACGTAATATATCACGATCATAAGTTCAATATATTACTATCACACATAAATTTTTTAACCAACTGCAATGCAAAAGTGTGACTCGTATGTATGTAAATATATTGGTACCACGCACGCACATCCTACTGGCCCAGTGACAAGACTATTAATAAATGGATATACTGTTATAAATGAATTGGTAAAATTGTCAAATGATGTGCTGGTCACGAAGAAAAATTACTCCAAATCAAAGTGAGGTCCACGTTAGCAAAATCTCTTTTTACCGAAAGTTTTAAAAGTTTTGTTTGTGTAACAAATAAATAATCTAAATCGTTCTAATAACTAATAAAGTGATATAATTTTGTTTATAATTTATTTATAAGATTTCTAAGTTATAAAAATGATAAATAATATTTCTCAATTAGAATTAATATTAACATTATAATAGTATAGTAAAAGGATGTGAGATTTTTTTCTTATAAAAAACATAAAAAATTTGCCACTTGTTCATAAATTATTATTACATCTGCATTTTTTTTATGGTCAATTACATCTGTAATCTTATGTTCAAAAATAGGTGAAATTTTTAGTTATGACATGAACACAGATGATACATCAGTTGTTTTTATGTAAGTGTTGAAAATTTTTAATTTTTAAGTTTTAATCTTTTAAAAATAGCAACTTTCAACTGTTCAAGTAGACTAACCGCCAAACTGAGAAGTGGAGGCAGATTCTCTGCCATTCTTTTTTGATGTCCTTCTCATCTGCTCATGTTTTGTGCGGTTACGGTTAAACCACGTTAACATTTTATATTGATTTTTTTATAGAAATAATAAGACAAAAAGTAAAAAAAATATAAAATATTAACGTGACTTAATCGTGATCACACAAACAGAAAGGGATGGGAAGGGCATCATAAAGAGGGCAGAGAATCTGCCTCCCTGAAAAGTGGTCTTCACAGCAGAAACTGTAAGGAAAAGTAATTATTCCACGGACACAGGTCACAAGCTCTCAAACAATGGCGGATTCCCCAACCCAGACAACCCGACAACCCACAAAGCACCGCCCCTCCCCCGCGATTCCAAGACCAGAGGCCTCCTCCAAGCCCTCTCTGTCTTCCCCAATCTTCTTCCCCTCCAGAAGAACCGCCGCCTTTGCCTATGGCTTCCCGTTCGTCTGCATCGCTTGCACTTTCTTCCTGGTTTTCAGCCCATTTGGCTACTCTTTCCCTTTCGGCTTCAAGAACATCTTCAAAACCCCTTTTGAACTTTCCCGGGAAACCCTATTGTCTTGGAAAGCTGAATATTTCCCGCTTTTGGATGAGAGTGGAGGTTTGCAGTCTGATCCTACGATGGCTAGTGCGCAACTGCCGGACCCAATTCTTTTCTTGCCCCAGGAATCCAATCAGACTTCGTCCCAGAACACTACGATTCAAGTAACTGGGAAAATGGGATTTTCCGGGAAACTGGAGGGTTCGAGGAAAAATGAATCTTTTGCTAAAGATTCTGATGGGGTTTGGGGGCAAGCAGTGGCATTGACCTCGAAAGAAAGTGATGATGCTAGTGAGGCATTGTCTGAATCTGAGAAGCGGAGCAAGCAAACTCAGCCCGGTTTTGAATTTTCGAGGGATGATTGTGACCTGTTTGATGGAATGTGGGTGAGAGATGATTCGTATCCGCTTTATGCTCCGGGTTCTTGTCCTCTTATTGATGAATCCTTAAATTGTTTTCTTAATAAGAGGCCGGATAATCGCTACGAAAAGTATAGATGGCAGCCCAAACTTTGCAATCTTCCAAGGTGCAGTGCTGTTTTTACTTCTGATTTAAAAGCATGTTTTGTTTATATACTGTATTGCATTTGGTTTTGCTTCCAAATTAAGGTAATTTTGCATGACTAGTTCGACTTCTAAAGTTACCAATTTTCCGAATTTGTGCTTGTTATGGTTGTTTTTCATAAGTGCAAATTTACTTGCTTGCAAATTAGTAACAATTACTTGTTATGACTGTTTAAAATTCACACTGAATTTCTGTTTTTAAAAACAACGGAGTTTTGTTGTGTGTACTAATGTGTGTGCGTGTGTGTGTTTATGTTTTATGCTTATGCATTCGATGTATCGTTTTTTGTTGAATAAAGCTTGTTGGTTCAGATTTGGTGATGCTGGTTTCTGGTGAACTTTTTGTGCAGGTTGGATGGTAAGAACATGTTGGGACTATTGAGAGGAAAACGACTGGTTTTTGTTGGGGATTCTCTTAATAGGAATATGTGGGAGTCTTTGCTTTGTCTTCTTCGAAATTCAGTGGATGATAAGAGTGGAGTTGTTGAAGCCTTGGGTAGGAGCGAATTTCGTTCAGAGGGATCTTACTCTTTCGTATTCAAGGTATGTTCGCTATCCATTGTCTCTGACTTGGAATTCATAGCCTGATAAATTCTTCCTTCTCTCCATTGGATTTGTTTCGTTGTTGAATTTCATTTTGACCAGAGTGAATTAGATAGTTCACAACACTAGACCAGATATAATCTGCTAATGACTTGAGATTTCCAATTCAAACAAGTAGAAATTTTTTTTGCTGGAGTGGATGAATAGGAGTACAATTGCTCAGTGGAGTTCTTTCGATCGCCATTTCTAGTTCAAGAATGGGAGATGGCAGACGCAAATGGATCAATAAAGGAAACGCTTCGCCTTGATTTGATTGAGAGATCCTCTGATAATTACAAAACTGCAGATGTTCTCATCTTCAACACAGGTCACTGGTGGACTCATGAGAAAACTTCCAGAGGGTAAAACTCATTCTCCCTCTCACTCTATGTCATTAATTAATTTTCGGAATACTAAATGAATATAAGAATCTTGCAGGAAGGGTTACTATCAAGAGGGTAGCTACATCTACGATGTATTGAACGTTAAAGAGGCATTTCGGAAAGCTTTAACGACATGGGCAAGATGGGTGGATACCAACATAAATCCTGAGAAAACTATTGTTTTCTTCCGGGGCTATTCGCCTAATCACTTTAGGTACATAGACCACATCCAGTACTTTTTAACTTTTAAAACCTCACCGTCCGTTCACAAATATACAGCATCTTCATAATCCGTTTACCCTTTGCAGAGGTGGAAGATGGAATTCGGGAGGGCAATGCCACGATCTGATAGAGCCACTTGCAAAGGCGACAACTAGAGGAAAATATGCATCAAAATTGAGAATATTTGACTCAGTAATCACGGGAATGAAGACTCCAATATTCTATCTAAACATTACAAGAATGACCGATTTCAGGAGGGATGCTCATCCATCGATTTACAGAAAGCAGAATTTTACGGAGGAGGAGAGGAAATCGCCTTTGAGGTACCAGGATTGCAGTCACTGGTGCCTCCCTGGTGTTCCTGATACATGGAATGAGCTTCTATATGCTCAGCTCGTTCGACATAACCAGAAGCAACAACAACAGCAGCGTCAAGACCCACAGCGACAGAAACCCTAGATAAATGATTAGACAGATGCCTTGTATAGATGGGATCATGTCAAAATAGTTTTGGAGAAAATGTTTTCTGTTGTATCTTTCTATAGAACTGTAGGAGGAAACAAAATGATGTGATATTCTTTGTAAAATCGAGTCTCGGTAATATAAGCTGATAACATCTTTGTGCAAATGGAAGGAAGATGATAATTGTGAGTTCTGTCATATAAGTTCAAAGATGAGATCGTTGCTCTCGTAGCCATGGTCGTCGCAACCATCATACGAAGCAAAAACTTAACTAGGTTTACGATTACACAACCTTAATTATTTAAAATAATGCTCAATACCAGAGTAGCAGATGATCCATATGTACGGTGTTAAATACACAACCTGTTCCTCATGAAGCAAGTGAATGAGATCAGTCAGTAGACTCACCACAGCCATAGGAGAAAGACTTAACTACCACCAAATAGGCGATCGTGATGGTATTTCAACCTAATTTCGCGCTACATATGAGGGATATTTATTTAGAAAATAGTCACAATGGCGTACACATTATAGATGTAAGTCCTTCTCCAGCCCCGTGCAAAGAACACATGAAATATGCATATATAAAACCCTACGGTGTGAAGGAAACAAAATGCTCCAATGAAGCAAGTGAGATCACTCAGCACGGCCCAAGAAGAAAGACTTGCCTACACAGAATATGCACATCTGATCTGACCATTGTGTTAATTTAATTTGTAGAAATGAAACTAGGGGTTTCAAAAATTGAGGAATCTACAGCAGCATAAAGGTGATGTTACCACTAGTTGTAGAAACATGGGGGTCTTTGGATTGTTTGATGGATGTGTTTTGAGTCAAACAATTACTAGAAGAGCATAGAATTTCCATTATGTTGGTTTATGATGAACTTCTTTTGCAGGTTGGATGGTAAGAACATAATGGGATTATAGTGAGGAAAGCGCCTAGTTTTTGTTGGTGCGTGATTCTCTTTGAGAGAATATGTTACATCATCCATCGGTCTGTGTCTTGTTAGAAGTTCAGTGGATGATAAGAGCGGAGTTGTTGAAGCCTCTCGTAGGAGCAAATTTCGTACACAAGGATCTTGGTCGTTCATATTCAAGGTATGTTGTTCATTAGCCATTTCGTGACAAGCAGAGCGAATGAGAAAGTTCGCACCACTGGATACAATTTGCTATGACTTGAGATTTCCAATACCAACAAGTATAGATTTATGTTTGTAGTGGAATGGATCGATAGGAGTATAACCGTTCGGTGTAATTCCTTTAATCAACATTTCTAGTTCAAGACTAGGAGAGATGCCTCCTGGTTAACTGAGTTTTCTTCTGCCATTCCTTGTAAGCTGAAAGAAACTCAAGAACAAGGACATGCAGAGACAAGCCTGAGGATACCCGCTGTGATACCATGTGGAAAAATGATCAAAGTGTGTGTGTGTGTGTGTGTGTGTGTGTGTGTGTGTGTGTGTGTGTGTATTCAATAACATTTCAATTATATGTCACACTGATTGGAGGACGTTTAAGTAGCAACAAGGAGAAGATGTACACACCACAACTTTCTCCTTAAGTTAAACCTTGACTGCGGGATTTGTCTAAGCAACAAACATCCATGAATTAAGGCAAATGATTTCGGGAGTAAAAGTGAAACAAAGAAAACCCAGAGTTTCCGTGATATAAGCTGATAATATATATCGTCTTCAAATATATGTGATTGATTATTGTGAATTCGATCTGTCTTTATTCAAGTTTACCGAGAAAAGTGGACTAGTAGCCATAGAAGCTCAAAGATGAGCTCGGTACTCGTAGTCATGATCATCACCATCATCACATGAAGCATCAAGCTTAACTAGTTTTACATAACCTTAATTAATTTAATTAGTATTCAGCTACTAAAGTAGCAGCTGATCCATATGAATCTCCATTAACCCTACGGCAGTTCAATCGAATCTCTCCATCAGTACCGGTCAAGAGGCTTATATTCCCCATTTTAATCATGGATTCCACGAAACTCTCAAAGAATGCGCTCTGATTAGTGCTGAAGTTGTTCACAATGTTGATGGTATCAGCCCCGCTAGTTGAAAACAGCTCTTGATCGCTTTGGAGCAAGCCTTTCTGGACTTGAAGATTCGAGAAATACTTTGCATCAAAAGTGTCGGGCGTTACAGGATCAAAATTGGTTAGCACACTGCTATTCCCATTCTGCGGGCATATCTCACTCAGTGTTTCTAAGTAGGTTGAGTTCAAGGTTGGATCAGGACTGCCTGTGCCGCTGAAGTTATACAATCGATCGGTGAAAGATTGACATCTAGCACGCCCAAATGTGTGAGCACCTGTCAATTTTGCACGTCAAATTTGGTTGATATAAAGTAAAGCAACATAGTGTGTGTGTGTGTGTGTATTTTAATTTTTTTTTGCAGCCGTGCGATCTGCTTGCTTACCAGATAGTGCAACCAGATCAGTGGTGTTGAGGCCTACAGCTAAGAAGTTGGCCTTGAGTCCATCTAGTGTTGAAGTAGGAGGTGGAAGGGCTTCATTGGCAGCCGTGCGATTAGCTGTTGTGCTATCCCTTCTTCCTAATAGCACTGTCCATGAAGGACCTCCAGACTGTAACCGTAGATTAGTTACTCAATTACAAAATCTCATGGAACAAAATACTTTAAATTGTTGTTGAAGCTTGAGATATATACCAAAGCAACAGATTCTTCGGCAGCAATGGCGAGAATATCAGCACAGGAAACGACGGCGGGACAAGCATTCTCCAATGCAGTCTTGATACTGTCCACAACATCAAATCCTCTGGCTGAGTTGTTATTTGCAAATGCTGTTTTTTCGCTGTCTATGGTACTGGTAGAACTGGTACTATTGTCCAACAGAATTGATCCATCGCAACCCTGAAATAGAATCAACAAGTTCTTTTCAGCTCAAAATTGCACGTTTGGAATTTTACTTCTTCTGAAGTTCTATAAACAAAGAAGCAGCTGCTAATAAAAGCACTTTTGTGCTTAGGTATTGTTCCGAAGTCCTGTAACATAGAAGCTGCCATATATACAAAGTAATCTTGGTTGGTATTTCAAAGTTGAATATGTTGTTCACCTTAAATCTTTGAAGAACTAAAGCATTGCATCTGATACTATGATATATTTTCAGGGAAATTAATATTAATTCCATATGGATAAAAGGAAAAGAAAACATGGGCAGATCTTTTTGTGCTCCAACTACAAGTTCTATTGCTACATTTGAATTAAAAGGGTCCTTTACAACTACGCCCGTCAAAACTATTGAGAATGAGTCTCACATTGATGGGAGGAGGGACCTTGCATGGGCTTATACATAAGTTGGTTTATTTCTCTTATTACCAATTGGTTTTATGATGAAATCTCAACTTTCTTAAAAACTATCTTAAATAATCAAAGCATTTAAATCTCCTTGAACTATACACTAAATAAGCATAATACCATAAATCGTACTGGTGCACTAACTACCGAGGCCATTCTTAAAACCAAACTGCTGGACTGGAATTCATGATAAGAACACCGGCCAAAGAAAGATTTGTAACAAACAAAGGGATCAGAAGCAAAGAAATGAATTATACGTTGACGAAACAATCGTGGAAGTGAAGCCGAGTGAGGCTGGCAGCAATCCGGGGATCGGTCTGCAGAGCCTCTTGAATGACCCCACGAACAATGCTGGTGGCATTCGGGCATACTTCATCATAAAACGTAGGAGTCAACTGAGCATCACCACATCCTGCACTTGCATACAAGATTAGTAATATTACAAAAATATATTTGTAACAAAATTGAACGCTACAAGAAGAAGGCATTTTCTTAGGTGGTAATCGATTTTTCTAACTTATGTTCATCAATGCATATGTGAGCCAATTAGTTGGTCTATTTATGGAGTTACAAAGTGGATAGGCACCAAACTAACAAGCTTTATTGGATATAAAAATGAGAATCATGTGTTAGGTAGATAAGTCGATCATGGATTTTAAAGTTCAAATTTAACTTTGATAAATAAATATCTAAGTCCTTGTACCCCTTTACAACCATGCTGATACGCTGGAATCCAGAATGTGGTCCATGGCTGCAAGATAATCTGCCATGTGCAGGATATAAGGTTGCGCAGGAAAAAGTTGAGGTTTCAATTCAAAAAACACCTAATAATTAGAGGCGTATTGAACTTGTGTGCAGATAAAAAATGTTTTTTTGATCAATATTGTATATTGAGTGAAATTCCAGCTCCACATTAGAAAACAATGTAATAACTATCACTACAAGAAAATGAGAGATATTGTTGCTCTATTAATTACACAAAGATGTATAACATCTTTAGAATTTAACATATATATACCGGAATAGAATCAAGGGACAAACATTTTAACACTTTTTATAAGCTCTTGGATATTTATTTACATCTAACGCTTCTAGTTAAAGTTAAGATGCTACTAAATGATGGCATTGCTTCTAGTTAAAGTTAAGATGCTACTAAATGATGGCATTGCTTCAGGTAAAATATTTTGATAAAGGAAGTTCGTGAAGTTAAACTAGGTCCAGCCTTCATCTTCCTCCTCTGCCATTTAGGTCAATAACTCTCCAACAACAAAAAAAAAGTCTACAATATGCCATTGACGAAATTCATCTTTATCTTTAATGCAGTGAATATTTCTTAACATGGCTATATAATACCATTTGTATGCCATGAAAAAAAAAAGCTAAAAGCAAATCCAAACAAGAATATATCCCATTCCGAAAATTTATTCTATCTGCAAGGAAAATATGGGTTGCCTTTCTCATTCAATTATAATTTTCCTCATGAAATAATATCCAATTAACCATCATATATCATATGGTTACTTATTTTGTAGAATTTTGCAACAATATATTAAATAGCAAACAATAAACTACTCAACATTGTACCATTAATCACATAGTTGGAATTTAAGTGAATCTCCATCCCCCAATCTCCATAGATGTATTAGACTTTGGATGCCAATCCACAAGATCAGTCAAATAGGCTTCTAGGGTTTTTGTTGTTTGAGCGAAATCCCCAGTTTTTATTCATTTTAAGTTTTAATCTTTATTTGTTTATATATTATATTAGTTATAATCCATGTCATCATTCATGTTATTTAAGACTAAAAGCCTCCATATTACTCTTAATCAAAACCTTTGGATGTTATAAAATTTAAAAGTTCAAAAGAAATATTAATGTAAAAAATATTTGTCTCTTGATCGTATTCCATATATACATGAGTTATTATTTATAGAAATTTAAACTGAATAAGCAAAACATAGCTAACATCTCTAGAAATTTAACCTTTCTACAATAGCAACTACTCACTTTAATTTAGTCCTGCATCATGGTCTGGTTTCGTGATGTTATAAGGGGTGTAACGTCATTGCAACACATACCATGCCATTATTGAAGATGAAAGGGTTTCTGATGGCCTACCATTTCCTCCCCTCCTTTGAGTTTTTGAGGGCTTAGCTAGGTGGGAGGTTTAAAGCTTGACCATGTTGCTCTTCCCAGCTTTTCCCCTCTTGCCTTTGTCCTTGGGAGCTGCTGTCCCTCTATTTTTGCTCCTTTTTTCACGTTCTGTTTTTGTCGTTAGCTTGGTTTGGTCCATATGTGACCTCTCCTAGTTGTGGGATTTTTTACAATATTCCGAAATACGAGATATCTTGAATGTTTTAGATTTTTGTTTAAAAACACAAAAGAAAAAAAAAAGAAAAAGATCTAACTGTTAAAACATTCGGAGTACTATACTCCAAAGCATCCTAAAATTTTTGTTTGTTGTATGACTTGGGATTTTTGCCTTTTTTTTCCCGAGATTCTCTACGGACTCCATGAACAAACTTTACAATTTCCCCCTTCCATCACAAGAATACTACAGAAATTAGACAAGTAAGGAGAGATATCATGCTAACCAAAGAAAATCATAACTTAATTACACATACGATTACCTCTAATCCATGTCCAAAGCACACTAATAGGAGCAGTCAAATTGATAAGTAAGTTTTAAGATTAAACATAATAATTTTCAAGGGAATTGGTTCTGTATCGAATTATCACAAAAATATATGCCTTGACTTTAAAGTTTAAACCGGTGGGAATTACTTGTATACCGAAATATCTTAGGAATATAATACCTCGACTTTAAACTACTGTAGCCCTGCCCACAGAGTCGTGAGGGGGTCTCTGGCTGCTTTTTAGGTCATGCAACATTTGTACACGTGAAAGCGTAGAGCTAGCTTTACTTAAAGGCAGGACTAAAAGTCTTTCCCCATAAAAAGGGGCAGGACTAAAGTAGGGCCACGTTTTGCTTATCGACTCTCACCTAAAGTTAGAATCATGCCCAAGGTGTCTGTTGGATAAATATCAAGAATCAATAATAAATTTATGTATCCTAATAAATAATAAATATGAATAAATAATTTAACAAAATATGAACAAAATAAAATAATATTAACAGACAAACTGAAGATCAAGGTTTGCGTACTACAATGTCTTTGAAACAAAAATTTTGTCCTTATTCAGTGTTTGTAGTTCTATGGACGTCTGTTACTTCACAAAGATTCAACGATCTAAGTTAGAATTTCAGCATCAGAAAACTTGACTTCTGGCGAATTTTTTTTGTGGTTCTCTCAGTAAGAATGTTTGGGATTGTAGAATAATTTTGTTTGGGATTGTAGAATAATTTTATTTTTCTGTGTTCTAAATGTCATGCAGATGGATGTATATATAATAAGCTTCACCAAGATTCAA
>JAOTRO020000013.1:800914-812278 GCA_028566515.2 Pyracantha coccinea | reverse complement strand
ATTAATAAATTTAGGTCGGCGAAACCTTACGCCTAGGCCGGGCTATCCCACGGACGCTTTGCCCACACCTCACGCTTTTAATACATTGTTAAAAAGATATGGAAACAGAAAAAGAACAAGAACAGGGGTGAGGACGAGGGGGATATCAACCCCCGAGATGGACCACGAGGCTCGGGAGATAAAAAAAATTAGAAAATAAAATACTGCATAAAAGTGATAAAATGCATAAGGTTTGAAACAGAGAGAGGAAAAAACATCATAACCTAAGACAAAGGTGACCAGGATGAAGGATGACTCCTTCAGTAATTCAACCTCTAGTAAATCTAACAATAAACTCTAAAATTTCACCTGAGCAGACTGACAAAAAGAAACTATTAACACCAACTTAGGATGCTTAATTGTGCACATAAGCACATCAACTACATCATAAAGCACAAAGAAACAAGAATAAGCTCCTAATTAAAGGAATAAAAAAACTACCTGGATATATTTTTTGAAGATAAAATAATATCGATATTCCATCCTCATTTTTCTTCTGAAGTTCAGCCATACTATACAACACGATCTCAGCATAGTATGGAGTAAGCACGCTGCATGCACATGAAGAAAAAGATGAGAAGGCAAGCATATCAGCACACCAATCTTACGGAAAAGGAGATGAAGAATGAATTACCTGAACGATAACATCTCACGGACTGGCTTTGCTGCAGGCATCTTCATAAAAAGGGAATTTGTGAAGAACTCGAGCCGGCGTCTTGCCTCCAGATTATTGGGTACATTGGCAGCCGAATCTTTAATGGTTAACAGCGAATACAATCTTTTGACTTGCGATCTCTGCATATCCTCGATAATTAAAAAGAAGCAGAAGCACAATATGCTACTGAACATTAAACCTAAACCCAACTAAGGAGATCAGGTAATGTACTCAAACATACCAACTCAGGGTCCTTAGGCCACTTCAACTTTGCAAATAGACGACCTTCTGTCCTTGCATTTGACAACAATTTCCATGTCTCATAGTTTCCCCTAAAATTGGCAACCAATAAAGTGATATAAGTAGAGTAGAATCAAGCAATGGAAACACTACCTGTACGCAAACAGCACATGTTTAACCGACCTCAGGTCCATAGAAAGGATGTCATGGTGCACAACATCATAAAGATCTTGAACAGCCTTAACCGCACCTTTCTCCAGTTCGGGTGTTCCCCCTTCTTTCTGTGCATTATATAAACGAAGCGGTATATTTGAGTAAAAAGAAATCGATATACCAGAATAAAGCACAAACAAATAACTATATGACGATATCAATTTTTATGTAATTAGAAGAAAAGAAAACTCAGAAAGATAATTTGAATTTTAGGGAGCTGCCTTCCCAAACGTTACACAACTATCACTCGCCCAAACAAAGAGGACAAAACCCTGTTCAAGATTCCCATCGAAGGTATTTCATACTTTCAGACCAAAAGTCTCAACCCATTTGAAGAAGAAAACCCTCCACCCCATTTCCCTTTTATGTTCCTAAATGCAAGGGTTAGGTATAACAATTAAATGAATTGTCATATGCACACATGTACACACATACAACGAAAAGACATAACTTAAACCACTTGGCAGCATTGTCCTAACAACTGGAAACTAATTAATATCAAATATACTTTTATAAAAAAACAATACCACATCCAAGCAAGAAGGGGTTGATCAAAAGAAACAATAACAAAAACAGAAAAGAAGTCCCCTGAATACATATATGTAACTTGAAAACATATCTACATAAACAACACATCTAGAACAACAGAGTACGACTACAGAAATTAGGAGACATCATTTGACAAGGTAGCAAAGAACCTATCTACCCAAGACATCAGCCAGTATAAAAGCAATGGGAAAAAAAGAGTCCGCCTCAGAACCTAGATGTTCCTTGGACAGGCAACATGACTATATTCACTATATTAGTAATGAGATTGAGAAACAACATATCCATTTATAAAAACCAGAATTACATCAAGGAACCAATAAAGAAATACAAACCAGAATTCCCATTAATGCAGTAACTCTTGATATCACAAGTGGCAGCTTATCCAGTTGATAATCAACATGAATACTCTTCTTCTCTATGCTTGAATGAATATCCTTGTACACCTGTTCAACCCTGATAAGATGGGATAGAATTATATAAGTTTTTCCCAACGCTCAAACATGTGCTCATTAAATGGGAGCTCATATTAGAAGCATTCTTATCTTCAAACATAAACTTACCACTTCTTTCCTTCGCCTTCCAATATTTCATCCAAGATTAGCTTAAGGCTGTGGAAGCACTCCTGGACAGCATACTTCATATAGTCATCTCTTGAAATTCTCTCCCAAAGTTCGTATGAATCTCTGCTCTCAACAGCAATATCCTTGGCCACAAATATCTACATAATCAAATATTAAAAATATTAAATTTTTTGTAGTAGTACTTTACCCAAAAAAATTAAAATTTGCAGTAGTATGGATGTACAATTAGAATGTCTTAAAAATGAGTGCATGTTGAAAATTAAAGAACTGATGACCTTGCTAGAGAGAAGAAAAAGTGGCCACTGAACCAAGGGAAGATTTCCAGAGTTTTTAGGCATGGCAAGCAACTCCATTTCTCTGGAAGAAAGTAAAATAACTAACTGAGTAGTCGAAAGGATGTGCACAAGTACAGTAAAATCACAGGAATAATTTCAATACTCACAAGTTGGTGATGTAATCTTCTTCCCTCAAATTTCTTATAATCTCATTCCAAAACGGAGAGAATCTACCAGCATCAACCTTGTTCTTCTCAAGGTCCTTGAAACACACACCGTATAGGTAAATTTTGCAATGGACTTAAATAAACCATTTAAGTCAATTGATTTAACATATTTCAGCTAGGTAAAAGTAAACAATGATTAGTTAAATTTATCAAGAAGTAAAAGGTCACTTATTTTCCCCAATTTTACAGGCTCACCTCACTGGAAGACTGTTGGGAAGTCCTGCCAGAAAAAAAAAAAAAAAAAAGAAATCCTTTAGTTTAGAGGACTTGAGATAAGAAAATAAAAAAAACATAGTGATATTGATGTTTATGTGAAAAAATGAATCAATAGAACGAAATACATAAATATAACCTGTCAGGAAGAGGCACATGAAGAGTGTTCATAAAAGCTCCAGGAAACTGCTCAAAAAGTTGATGAAGTGCTTCCAATGATCTAATCTGGAGAATATAATACAGAGATGAAACATTTCAGCAAGAATTAATAAGAACTCACCAGGATATTGCTCAGAGTGCCAGCTGAAATAACAACAACAATAACAACAACAGCTGACCTCTCCAAGTCGATCTCTTGCGCCAAGCAAGAATCCCCACACACCAGATATAATGGTGTAAAATACATGGAGATCCAAAAGATAAATCTGCACGAATAGACTGGCTCATGGTCAGGTGAAAGAAAAGAAAACTAACACGCACTAGTAAATCAGAATTGAGTTCCAGCATACTATATCCTCTCTCAGCCCCTATTCCTCTGATGTAAAGAATATATAAAGGCCTCAGAGCGGTAGTCTAGTTTTATTTTTAACTTTGTAGCTGCCATTAAAACTACTTTAAGCCCCTATAGAAACTTCAAAAGCTGCTTTAATTTGGAATGAATCGCACGTTAACTCAACCCTGATCTCATAAACTCCATGGTTCAGTATGCATAAAAGTGCAGGACTGCAGACTTGAGTGAATAAAAAATCAAAATAATAATGTTGATAATAGAATTCCAACTTACAAGTATCACAGGAGCCCATAAACTAGCAACTGTCAAGGCATTATGATTGTCTGCAAGCATTCAAATTAATCAGTTTGAAGTATGATTAGGAAAAATTATAGTGTCTTCACTAAGATTAAGATTATAACCAAGAGATCTATATTACCAAAATAAATGTTTTGCAACTACAATCCATCTTCCGCATATATGCTATCATAAATTTAAGGGAACTTTAACGAAAAGCTCCTGGTACTGTTCACTTTAACGAAAAACAACATTTTTACATTAAAAAGTCAATCCTGGTACTATTCATTTTACCCTTTATTTGTCCTTATCGTTAAAACTCAAAGTTTTCAAGCCCTTTTCATTAGTTTTCCTTAAATTTAAAGATTTTAACAACACATTAGACAACTTAATGGACAACAAGAATCATAACATCAATCCAAATTTCACTTGCATTCAGACTCCTGCTTTAAAAGGCATCTGTTTTACAGAAGACACGTTTTACATATAAATACAACAACAACAACAACAAAGCCTTCTTGTTGTATTTATATGTAAAACGTTTTACATATAAATAAAATAAAAAAACCATAAGATTCTCCATTTCCCTTTAAAACAACATTTAACTATTGAAGTTTTTAGATGTATTAATTCAGTGCAGTTACAAAACAGATTAGAAATAAAATATATTTCAAAGTTTCAAACTTTAAATAAAATATCCATCGAATGAGAGACCAGTTGCTTACTTTTAGAAACTAAGTCATGCCAAGAATAGTGTATAGGAGCCATTGTCACTATTGTCTTAGTTGGTTTCACTAATGGCTTGATCTGTAAACCAAAGAGAACTTTTAGAAAGCAATATTTAGCACAAAAGGGAAAAGGAAGTTGATTCACAATCATTTAAATAACTGATTCACGAACGACACTGCCATGGAATAATGTTCAACATAACAAACCTGAAGAAAATAAGCAAAAGAAAATTTTCCACTCAAAATCACAAGCCAGAAAAGCATATACCTGCAACAAAACAAAAACAAAAAAATCTTAGCAGCACACAAGTGGATTTATACATCAAATTACCAATGCTATTTGAATTCGAATACCTGTAAAAAGAGAACAAAGAACACCAGAAGGATCCTGACTTTAAAACCCTTAAGCTTTTTAATCAACACCATTATATGTTTAAAAACTTATATAATTCTTTTTTTATCCTTTTGGTAAGTAAGGATAGGGAGCATACAACATTCAATAAGGGACAACACTTGTTATAATGTTCATACAAAGTTTCCGAAAAATTAAACTAAAGAGAGAATAGTGATTTTGGGAGTACATGATAAAATCAGTGGTCCTCTCATACATCCCACGTCCAACATAATGCCGTTCCTTGAAAATCAACATAGGAAACAATAAACAAATGGATTAGTAAAGCAGATCATCATATGATGGGAACACAAAAATCAAGGCATAAAGAACAAAAAGGGAAAGTTGTGAGATTAAAACCTGGCGCATCCACTTGAAAAAACGAATCAGAGGAAAGCGATCACATTGATTAGTCAGATTGTGGCAGGCTGGTATCCTCATAAAAAAGCTAATGAAGAACTGGATACCAGCATATGTGCCTATAACGATCACATACAGTCTATAAATAACTGAGTTTCCATTTTGTTTACTCTCTTCCTGGAGAGCTTTCCTGAAAGGCACAGAGAATGAATGTTACCAATGATTAAAAATCATAAAAACAAAGCTTCAAAGATAAGAAATAAAAGCATGTAAAACATGTTAAAGAATAGACGTCGTTAGGAATTTACACATAAAGAAAAGTTATGACCACTGATGCAGTGCTAAACCAAACAAATCGGATAAAAATTCGAGAAACTGCTAGGCGCCGTGTTGTAGAATATGCACCATACATCATGCGTATGTCAAGAACACCTACACAATAAGTCTTTTCTCAGACACTGAAGGAACTCTAGTACTGTGCAACAAAAAGAAATGCCTTTTCTGACTATCTTTGGCTACAACACTTAAATGTTATAAGTTTTTACGAGACTGAGACAGTAAAGAAGCAACATCAGCCCATTAAAAAGAGAAACCCTACTCTCAAGAAATTTCATTGCCACAAATGTTGGACCAAGGCTGAGAACTTCCCGAATACACTTCGAATCAAGCTTTCCATTATTGAATGCAATTATAGTCAGCGCCTGAAGGTTCACAGATAAAGCATATTTAGTACAACAGCAATCATAAAGCACGAGGAATTTTAAAAAATGCGACAAAATACATTGCAAAACAAAACATAACTGGTATTAAAGAAAAGTTACAATTATAAAAGAAGGGAAACCTAGACCATAGAGACCATAGCTTCAATGAAACCCTGGAGAACAACATTTACTAGACAGACAAAAATAATTTCGGAACAAGGGGAAATTATGAAGGATTCACTGTTCTTTGCTTTCATTTTTTCCTTTTGCGTAGCCAGCATGTGACAGGGGTATAGCCGATAGGGTAAGGAAAACGAAGCCACATAAAGATAAATTATAAGAAAAAAGAAATCATGTAAGGCATACAAACCTGAAACATCATCACAAGGAATATCCAAAGACGGTGGAAACTATGGTACAGATGGAGAAATGTCCTGTGCTCAACAAATGAAGTTTTTCCTCGATGTTGACTTCTGCCAGATTTCAATATATTCTGTAACAAATATGGTGTGTATGTTAACCACATGTATAGCAATATGTAATATACAAATCAACAAAAGAGGCTTTCATTTTTGGCCAATTCAGAGGTAGGGATATTCAGGCATAGCTGAAATTAGGGACTCCAAATGCCTTTCAATTACTAAATGTAAGATTATTACATATTCTTGTGATTCTAAATTTTCTTCTTTTTTTTTTTTTTTTGAAGATTTAGAACATTTAAGACTATGTCAAGATAGGGTGTAGGGACTCCAGATGCCTTTCAATTACTAAATGTAAGATTACTATATATTCTTATGAATCTAAATTTTCTTTTTCTTTTTCTTTTTTTTTGAAAATTTAGAACATTTAAGACTTTCTATGTCAAGATAGGTAATAATTTTTAATTATTTTCTATGTCAAAAGTTCTAACAGAGTATTTTCTAAAAATTCAGTTCGTGTGCTGCCCACTGAAGAAAATAATATGATTCCAAGGTCTTGACTAACTCATTAAATCGATGCACTTGTTTCAACATGCATTAAGTACATACATATAATGAGAGAAAATAACCAACCATGTTCCAACAAGTAAAATTATATATTATCAGACAAGAAGCCCACCTTTGACCTTCGTACTGGCTTTTGAAAAAAAGATGACACTCTGCGCCAGGGCCAACTAAGTTCAAAGCAATGAAGTGACCTGCATATAAAAGTTGGTTAGCTTTTAAGGTGTGAACATATGTTACATGGCACAATCGTATAAATATCTTACCAGAAGTACTCATTGAAATCATCATAATTGCGCCAGGCAGAATGTGGTGCTTTTCCATTATCATTGTTTGCAGCTTCCTGCGCACAGTTGTAGATTAGGAGACCATTTTGAAATAGTCACCATAATCTTGTTAGTAACTGATACATCAATGAGAAGACAGTAAGGATGAAAAAGAAGAACATCCCAATAAGACCTCCCAGAGACGTACCGCAGCCACAACCTCATAGAGAGGATAGATAACTTGTTCAAGAAAAGAAACTCCATTTTCTTCAGAAGTACAACTGTTTGCTCGCTGTGCAATCTGCTGCCTTAGAATTTCATCCATTTCCCTGACCATCTGCACATTACAATTTAGGGTTCAAAGGAGAAAAAATAATTTTCAGAAACGAAATACAATCACGAAGTTGGAAAGACCCACACAATAACAGAGCATGCTAAGCAGTGGTAAAAAAACTAAATTCAAATGCCAGAAGAAAAAAAATCAGGAAACAATTAAAAAAAGAAAGTTTCAGAAAGTTTATAAAGGTCAAAAGGACGAACAAGCTTATCAAATTTATAAATACAAATGCCAAAAAATATCAGGAAACAATTGAAAGAGAAAAAAAAAAAAAAGTTTCAGAAAGTTCATAAAGGTCAAAAGGACGAACAAGCTTTTCAAATTTGACACCAAGCTTTTTCAAACTAGGGTTATTCCTAAGAACTTCTGGAAGTAGAAGAGAAAAGTAAACTCCACAACGACACAACCAACAGGGCAAATAGCACAATCCCATGAAAATGGGATATGCAATCACATTATAAAAGTCATTGCATCTCTTAGCATGCATATCACGTTTGGACAAACTTTAATTCAGTGAGGAATAGAAGACAAAATTCATAACACACTTTTATACGTGAAAAGTGAAAACAAAGGACACCTCAGAAATAGTGATCGTATATTGCAATTGATTTGCTACACCAACCACAATAAAATTGCATGGAACAGTGGACGAAGAAAAAAACTACAGAAAGGAACAAGCAGACCAACAACCAAGTCCACCACCAAACTTCGTAGCATCAAGTAACTAACTCACATGATGAAATATGTAGCACAAGCATTCAGGAAGGAATCTAATATTGCCTGATTCACCCCAGATCAGAAAGTAGAGAGAAACAAATAGCAATTTTTTTTCCTTGGTAACTGCCTCCAAACTGCACAAAAATGACTTATTCAGTGAGTCTCGATCATCAAACTCCTTTCTATATACATAATTTACAACAATAAGAAAATCAAGGAACAATCAGAAAGGGTGTTAAATCAGGTCTAGGTCCATACTTGCTCCAAACGGGCTGAATGCATAAGTAGTCACACCATTTAATATAGTTCTCGAGGGACTTCAGAAATACACTTTGTGCTGCAGCCTCATCCAATTTCTGCAGCAATGTAAAGACACAACATATGGACTGAATGTAAAACCTCCCAAGTATTGATGTAATCTTTTCATATGAAATGAAGTTTTATCAACAGAAAATGGTGAAAGTGCATATGACGATGACATGTGCCTTGTCAGCCCAGAATGGATTAGCATACAATACAGATATTTAACTTACATACAATACAGATATTTAACTTACAGCTTCAATTACTTCAGGAATACGAAGCCGAGATTGCTCATTTGCGAGAAGGTGAACAATATGTTCGCGCTGGTTAGAGACATTATCTTTCTGGCACACAACAAGAAACATCAAGTCTCAGAAAATGACTGGCATCATAGTGATTTGGAACCAAATCAGACTATCAGATTAAATATGGAACGAAAATTCAGTTCCAAAGTAAAAGGAACAGTAACTAATAATAACGTTAACAGCTTAACACAGTTCTTATAATTTTCTAGAAGAAACAAAATTGCGTGTTTTTCTTTTTTGTTCAAAGAAGCAACAATTTTTATGCAGAAGACTGACAAAAAGTTCACATAAAACAGAAGACCAGATGTCCACTTCTCCACAGTGCAACATAATTGTGAATAAAATCATTCATGGAAGCAAGGATGTCGTGGGTAAGTGGCAGTGGAGTGTTGAGATGGTAGCATTTACTTAACTCAGGCCACTATCCAAATTGTCAATATTTCCATAAGATTTCTTGAAATAGAGATAAAGTAAAATTCAAATTAAGAACTTGGTCGAAACTTGAAACCTAAGGAAGACAAAGACAACATTTGGATTCAGAGAAAAAGTGTGATCAGGCATGCAAATACCTGAAATCCAAAAGTATAATGCAGAAAATCAAACACGTCTGGATCTCTTGTAGCAGGGATTGGAAAATCTGATGGCAATTTTGGTAGGTTACCGAAGTACTTTAACGCTGACACTGCTGCTTGTACCTGGCCATTATTTTCTTTGATTAAAGTAAACACTAACCATAAGATGTTAACTTAAATCGAGTAAGTAATAAACCAATTACCTCGGGCAAAGAAACAATAGAATTTGTAATGCTGGGAGCATCCAGAGGAATAATATTGTAGGCAATCAGGTCATCAGTCATTGCCGCATCTGATTCCATTACCCGTTTCAACTGCAATATAAAATAGATTTAATCAATTCTGCAACTAGACGTAGGAGGCAGATAAAACAGGCGGAAATATAACAATCATGCGCCAGACAGGAAAATAAAAAATGAAAGAGTAAATTTGACACTTTTTAAGATCAAAGTGAGTTTTTTTTTCAACAACTTTGTGATTTGTGCTTTGTTTAGCCAACCAGGGCTGAACATTATGGCTTTGATAAGCACTAGTTGGCTGAAGAGAGCACACACAAACTCAAGAGGAAAAAAAAACCCATTAAAAAACATTAATCCAAAGGAATCAACAAAACACCTCATTAGAAAACTCAAAAACAACAGATAAAGTTCATTGTCGACATAAATTACAAAAACAAAAAAAACAAAAAACATATTGGGAATGACAAGTAACCGTTCAGGGGCTATAGTGATTGTGTGGGTTGGAGACTAAATAAGATGATTATGAATCTATGATGCAAGCATGGTCCATAAAGAATAAGTTTGCATTAAACGTATATAACACTATAAGACCAACCTCTTCAGGAATTTCCTCAGTCAGCTGCTCCAAAACTATCCCTAAAACTCTTAGAGTTGCAAAAACTCTTTTCCGCTTCACTGTTTTTCTCTCTAACCTGTTTAAACAAATAAAGGTGACCAAATCGAGTTTTATTTCATTGAAGTCTGAAGAGTAGGGTGGGCAAGTAATTCACCAGCAGCAGGAATAAAAAGCACATTAATACAGGAAGCTACATCAATATGAAGACAAAGACTAGTCAAGACACTACAGCCTTTCAGTCCAGTATATTGCTCAATAGAGATATATTCCTAAAAATAGGAGATAAAAAGCACTGCCCAATACTTGACCCTTTCCCACACCTCCTCAGCTTCCGTCCCACTAACAACTACTTCAAATATCCGTAATTTCTTTCTGACCATGTAACCCAAACGATAACAATACCCATCCAAGGAAAACATGATACAATGACAGTTATTAAATGAAAAGGCTATTGAAAAGATTCTTAGTATAATCTTCCAGATAATCATGAACGGGAACATGCATCTAAACTTAAAGCATGTATCAACATTGGAAATCCATTTAATAGTAGAAAAAATCATAGGCAGAACTTATTGGATACCAGAGTAAAGACATCACAGTGTAATGAACAGAAAATAAGCAAACAAAAAGAACGATCTTTGGTGTCATATTGGGAACGGAGAAACTCACTCGCCCAGGTTCCCGCTGAAAGCACTAGACTCCCTCAACTTCATTTCTTCCTCCCGCAGCTTTTCTACATTATTCTTCTGTCTGTACAGTGTATAGAACTCTTGCAAGCGAGCAATGTCCTGGCTTCTATCTATGGTTCCAACTTCCTTCTTTGCTAGCTTTTGCTGGAAATTTGCACAAGGGGACAAACAAATACAAGAAATTGCTTAAAAATAGATTACAAAACATAAGCACATAAATTCTTTTTCATAAAAGAGATGATAAGTACATATACAAGGAATAGATTACAAAACATAAGCACATAAATTCTTTTTGATAAAAGAGATGATAAGTACATATACAAGGCTTATGAAAAGTAAATACAAATCTAACAGCTCCAAACTCCTCCTCCTCCCCCC
>JAOTRO020000013.1:778859-795156 GCA_028566515.2 Pyracantha coccinea | reverse complement strand
TGGCCAACAGTCTCTGACCAATAGTGACAAAACTGTTTTCCTGATTTGACATGAACCAAGCTAGAGAAGAAACACTGCATTGGATCAGGAAAGATTGTTACCTCGCAATCATCAGTTTGTAAAACAGCAATACATCCTTGGTAACAACACAACACCTACCTTCCAGTAAATATATGCTCCCTAAGCCCAAGAATTGTAGGATACCTAACCCCATCATGCTTCTCGAGAAATTCTTGCAGCAAATTCCTCATTTTCAAGGCTTCTTCCATGTAGTTATCCTACAAGATGGGTCAGATTAATTAACATTGCACATTGGGGTACACCCACATTGCAAAAGTATTGAACTAATATATTATCCACCAACATTCTAATTTGTACTTCAAAAACTCATTTAGTCCAGCCAATCATCATTGTCTAAAGCTGCTACTCAGGAAAGTAAAATCCTGGATCCATCAGTCTTTTGATAACAACCATCATACCTGGTTCATATCAATTGTTTGCAATCCTTCTCCACGTGTGAAAATAATGGCATGATTTTGATTTTCTGGTTTTCCTTCACCCAAAATAGCAGGTCCCGGAAGCTTTATGCGATAAATCACCTGCGTACAGATAATACTACAATTTAGCAAAGGATGTTAAGAGTTTAAAGATGATAAAACGTAAAAAGCAAATAACATACAATTATATGTGACATGGCCTGCTTAAGGATAACAGTTCAAAAATTCAAAATACTTATGCAAACAAGGTTCAAAGAGTGGACTAACCACTTAAGAAATATAAATCTGTTCCACAATTTACGTTTAAATACGAAACACAACCGTCACATACTAAAAAAGGTACAAATTAAGTGAACAAGGAGTCTACTTCTAAAACAAAACCAAAAACATGGAATCTACAAAATTCACTCTAAAACACGAACAGCAGCTCAATAAAAGTAAAAACAGCCGCTGACCAATCTGATAAAATAATAGAGAAGAACAGCCTAAATTCAAAATCAACAGATGCCCATAAATAAGAAATAGAAGCCTTTTCACAAGTATACCACCTCCTCACCCTTCACAAGCTACAAATCTTAGTCATTATTTACCTTAAGGCAATTGCCCTCGTAAATAATACATCTTGCCAATTTTCACACTAAATGTGAGAACAAAAATGAATTAATCCTAATTTTCTTAACACATAGGTTCAATTATCGGTATGGCCATTGAGGATCAAACATTCAACAAAACATGTCTTACAATACAATATAATTCATAATCACATTTTACTTTCATAGACTAAAATTCACAAGTGTAGGTTATAGCATTACTTGATCCAGATTTTGAACGGGCTCTGACGAATCAATTGACTTAGGCAGAGCAGCCTTGACTAAAGTAGAGTAATAAACTTTTTGGTTGATCTTCTTGGAACTATCTTTACTAGGTTCCTCAACCTCATCAATATATGCCACACGTAGTGATGGATATCTGTTGCACAACAATAACACCAATTAAAAGTTATGACAATCAGAAAATACTACCAGAATACTATCGGAAACATACGTTGTCATAAGCCTCAGAATGTCTTGCGCACGAGCATCACCAGATCGCTTGTGTATCCCATATAGTTGGCATGATACCACATATGTGAATTTCAAATCAGCTACAGCTTGACATTGCGCCCACAGTGACCTTCCTTCCTTCATTTGATCTTCAGAATTCAATTCTATGGCCTTATAGCCTTCCATTAAATCTGGAAGGTGATATTAAGCCATGTGTACAAAACAAACAATACTTTCTTAGTTTTCTTTATATCTCACTTCAAAAGAAGTGTAAACATCAGGAAATTTATTTAAAATAAAAGATATAAAATTAGTACCTTCATCTTGGGCCATATCTAGAAAAGACTGAAGCTCCAAAGCTTTTCGGTAGTACATCATTCCCCTTACTATCATCAGTTATGAAATTTAGTAAATACCAGAGTCGAACAATGTCCATAAAAAGTATATTGCCATCATTATGCTTTAAAAACGTGTCTAAAATATTAGCACATAGGTGGAGGGATACCAGTACGAGTCAAAGTTTGCCCTCTATATGATGCCCAAAGGCGAAGTTCTTCTTCCAATTCGTCTGATCCTTTAAGCTCCTCTTCACTGGTGCAATTCACACGCTCAAGAAAGTTGTTCCACTCATCTGTTTGCCAACATAGAATCAGTAGAGGATAAAGTACTATAGGAGATACAAATACATTAGCTTGAAATATCAGAGAGTACAAAAATAAACCTGGGAAATTTTATTAACCAAAACAAACCTGGGAAAATTTTTTGCAAGTAGAAGAGAATTGAAACCCCATCTTCATTTGGCACTTCCAAATCACGCAACGAAAAGAGAACCTCCTCGGTGTAATAAGGAGTTAAAACACTACAAGAAAAATTATTACTTTAGAAGCAAGTACAACCAAGGAGAGTAACTATCATATGGCACACAAACACTTAAGAATATATCAAGTCCTGCACACCCATCTAATTTGCAAGGTTTCAGCAAGTTTCTTAGTTTACAGAAACCTTTCGTATAAAACTTCTGACCAATCATGTATCCTCCTTAGAGCTCAGCTCGCAGAGATGACTTTACCATAGTCCTAGCCTTCTAAATCTCAAGACTCAATGTTCACCCCCCCCCCCTCTCTCATTTTTACAATGTCCTAAAAGTACAAACCAGATCACACAGAAAAACACATCATTGTAAATTTCCCAAAAAGTGTTGGTTCTGAGGGACAGAGGAGGCTAGGTTAGCCGAAAGATGGTTATTAGTTCAAGGAAGCAGGGTGCCCCTGATTTTCCAGGGTAAGAAGGGGTAGAGAAAATGCCTCGAGCCAGTTTATAAATGAAATTTCAAAAATTAATAAAAGACGAACGAGGCAAGATAACTTACGAGAAAGAGAGCATATTGCGAACTTTTGGTGCTGGAGGCATGTCCATAAACAATGAATTTGAGAAAAAAGAAATCCGCCGTCTAGCTTCTAAGTTGGACGGTACATCCATGGCAGACTCCTTTGTTGTAAGCAAAAGATAAAGACGTTTAATCTGCCATTGAAAAGGTAATTAATGAGGATTATAGGACATAATGAAGATTATAATTTATAATCATATCTCTACCAATGACACACCTTCTCCCTCCAAGCCTCTGTTACTTGTGGAATAGGAAACCTGATAGCCCCAGAAGATGCAAACAACTGATACTGTTGAGGTTGATCAAGGGGCATCATCCCTTCATGGCCAGACATACCATAGGTTGAATCTATCAAACTACACAACAAAAATGACGTCATCTTAACTATCGCTTGTATATGTAAATAAAAAATTAGTATGCAATGACATCAACGGTGTGATACCTGGACACATTGTCCTCCATTATGTCTCTTGTCACTACCTCCAGCATGTCCTGGAACAGAATCACAACTTGATCCCTTTCGTCCTTATTATTGTCCAACTGCAAAAATCAAGCAAACTTGGTTATGATCATTCATCAAACTGGCTGAGAAAATCACATGCTAAACCAAATCTAAAATCTTACCAGATGTTTGATGAGCTTAACGAAATAGCCATAGAGGCTAGGAAGAGCACTCATATTGTATTCAACCATCAGGTCACCCGCTTCTATGTGCTTGTCAACCTCACAAAATATATCATCTATAACCCTGAACCCCAATTAATTTAGTTTAGCAAGTGGTATACGAAAAATTAATTCTTACTAGTTGAAAACTGTGGCACAAATCTTAGATGAAGTTTTATTTTCTCCAATGTTATAATGGAATGCTTCTTACAATAAACAAAAACCTACTTTTTCTCAAGTTCTCCCTGAACCAGGAACTTAATTATGTTCCTAAATGAAGCATAGCATTCCAAAACAGCACAAGACATGTAATTGTCAGCCTCAATCCTCTTTTTCAACTCTTTATCCTTGCCATTGCTGTCCTTGGCCATGTCTAATGCTATCGGGATCTGATGGGCACACACACAATCACTATGTGCATATAGGGATTAGAAACTTTCCTAAGAAGTACGCTAAAACTAACCTTGCTAGCAAGTAAAAATGGAGGCCACTGAGTAAGGCGGCCTAAATCACGATCAGCCCAATAAGGAACAAGCAAAAGGTCCATCTCCCTGAGAATTAAGAAACCTTAGCACACAACCAAAAGAAAGAACACTACGGAAAGAACCTAGAAAAGATGCAGCACCGTAACATTGAACTACTGCAAGAAATCTAATAAAAAAAATATCCATTGCCAGAATACCTATTGTTTATAAGATCCTCCTCTCGGAAACTACTTATTATCTTGTTCCATAATTGAGCAAATCTTGCTGCCTCTTTCTCTTTGTTGACTTCATCAACCTAGAAAAATTGAAGCATTAGTAAATTAATACAACCCCATGGAAATGGAAAATAACAGTTACAAATTTTACATAAAGAAAACAAAGTTAACCTGAGCAAAGTTGCGAGACAAAGTAGCCTTCAGTCCTTTCTTCCTTGGTTGACTATTTTCTGCTGGAATCAAACGGGCATTAAAAGCACCAGGAAGTGATTGAAAACGAGATCTCAGCATTCCTAATGTTCGAATCTGCAACCAATTTAAGAATAAGCACTAAAATCTTACAATCACAATCTTTTATACAGATCTAAAAGAACGGAGAAGAATTAGTTCAAAAATCATAAAGAATAATGTTAAATGCAGCAACGAGTTATCATGTTTAAGCCCCTGGAAAGCATATAAATAAGGAGATATAGGTATAGAAAAGAAAGAGCTACAATTATAAATACATCCCATTTAAATGTGAAACATGGAATTTAAATTCTACTCTTCAGAACTTCATGAAGTCTTACTTGCAGTTTGTATAGACAAACCATCAGAACTGCAAATCATGTATAATTTGTAACATCAAATCATGTAAGACTTCACAACTTCATGCAGTTTGTATAGACAAACCAAAAACCCCAAAAACTCTTGCAGCAGAAAAAAAGGTAGTCTGATCAATAATAAACACACGAAGCTTAAAAAGAAGCTAATTTGAAAAGTAGAATTAAAAAGCTATTTTGATCAATAATCCACTAACCTCTCCAAGACGACGGAATGCACCATATATTCCTCCAAATATCGTGGAGAAAATGGCATACCAAATCTGGGTATCCATAAAATACACCTGAAAGGATTTGAGCATAAGAAAGAAAGAATCTACAATATACTGGGCTTGATGACAAGAAAACAACAGCTATGAAATCAATATAAACCATACAAGGATAATTGGAGCCCAGAGTGCAATCACAACACCGATATTGTTCTTTGCTGTAAGGAAAATAAATACATGATAAACAACATGTTGAGGAACGAGATAACATTAAACGCAAAGAAGCCATTTGATACATTACCACGGGGAAAAAACTCGTGCCACTGAAAATTAGTTACACGTACACTCATGATGGCTTTTGTTGGACCAACTAAAGGTTTTATCTGGAAAGGAAAAGAATCATCAGAAACAAACAAATGGACTGAACAGAAGTAGAAACTACAGTTTTCCCATTTATTGATTTATACCCTATGGAAAGCATTAGGCTATGTTTTATACCCCACCCAGTTTTCCCATTCCACCATTTATTGTTTTGAAGATTCATGTACTAACATATAACTCGTAAGAGAGAAAAAAAAAAGAAAAAAAGAAAATAGTGTCCGATGTGGTTAAAGGAGACACCTCTATATAGTAACTGAATGCCAGCTTGGTAATTATGAGAAGCACCCAAAACATTGTGTACCTGAATAGTTTCAACAGATAGAAACACAGGTTATACATAGAAGACAATGATAACAGAAGAAGCAATTGCATGTATCTTCTTTTTTCTCTTTTGATAAGGCAGTCCCATCCCATTTATCTTTGGATCAATGGATTCTTACTTGAAAAGGGAAAATGTGCTCTCATGCATTCCCCTCCCAACATAAAGTCGAGGCTGCAAATAATAACAAATTCAGGCTATTCAGCAAATGTTAAGTGATAAAAAATGCAAAACACATACAAAAATAACAGAACCTGTTCCACTTACCTGTGACCACCACATCATAAACATCACAATCTTATAATTTGATCTCTCAAGGAATCTACGAATAAATGGGAACAGAAACAGCACCGCAGCCAGCATGTTTGGTGACAAGTAGATAACAACAGCCAAGATAAACAAAGAAGGTTGATGTCCACCATTGCCAAACCAACTTTTGATAGTTTGAGCAAACGCAGGAGGGTTTTTCCAACTATATGCATAAGTAATCGGTAGAATTACCACCCACCCAGCAGCTGTGATGACCTTCAAAATATATCTCAACTTAACATGGAATGACATACTCCGCCTACCCTTCCAGCTAAGAATTACATCTAGAAATACTGCACAATTCAAGGAAAATAATCAATCAAAATTCAACAACTTCAACTTGGTACAATGAACAGTGAATTCAAGATGGCAACATTTGACCTGTTGACACCCATATGTAAAAAATTGTCTTATCAACTACTCCAATTCAAATTCTACACCTACGTTGGCCACTATGAAGAAACTGTAGCTCCATGTTGGGATTACAACAGCTGCTGCTATAATGAAAAGGTAGTTTCTCAATCCCCTAACTGAGAAAAGAAAATGAAGGTTCAATGAGCATGCTACTGAACGTTTTGCTCAAATTAAGCCATCCAATACAAAACGAATTGGCAACGGGCCAGTAGTTTTAAGATTTGTGATGCAAGGCTTAAAATTCTTGATGAGCATGCTACTTAAGTTTTGTTACCTTAAAATAAAGGTTCAATGTGCATGCTACTTAAGTTTTCCTCAAATTAATCCATCAAACCCAAAACCAACTGAAAACGGGGTCAGGAGTTTAAGTATTGTGATGCACCACTTAAAAATTCTCGATGTCTTCTCAACAAATCCTTTCCCATATGGACAGACTGTGCCAGACACATGGATCTTTACAACTAGGTGATGTCTAGACTAGGAAAACGTGTGGATGAATTTCCGGCTATGATACCATGTTAATGTTAAAGCACGGAATCAAAACCATATTGTAATGGGTGAAGCTTATATTCTGAACTACTTTGAAAAGTAGTGGTAATCAGAATCAGTCTAGGGAGTTCCCATGAGCCTGCCAATGCTGAGTGGCACTCCATTCTGCCAAACTTGGCTATGATAACTAACCAATATTGATTGGTATCACATTGGAATAAAATTGTCATTGTAGTCTAGTTTAGTGATTATAGCTTAATGATCTAGTAGCCTAGGTTAGTATCTTAATATATTTTGAAAGATTACAGAAAAATCAGAATAGGGTATCACAGTAGATCTTTATGGCCGTTTTCATAGGCCAGATGAATGACACTATTGCACACATTACTTTTGTGCATACCACGTATTCCTAGACTTCTTGATTAACAAAGAGGGTGGTGGGATTCAAAAACAAGGTCAAGAAACTATCAAATTCTAATTCAACATCGTAACATCACACTTAGGTATTACATAAAGGGGAAGCAGTAGCACACAAAGGCCTAGAAAACAGAGAGAACAATAATGAACTGCAGCTACCAACACCTAATAACAAATTTAATTACCTTGCCCAAGCTTCAATACTGCAGCAGTTATGAAGACAGACAATGCTTTAGTGAATACATCACCATTAAATATTGCAGTGGGTTGCCCTGAGCCGTTCCAAGCAACAATTATCATAACCTTATACAAATAAAGGTAAATTTCAGCACAGTGTCATAGAATCAAATACAGCTCACAGAAGATAACATGGAAGGATAGGCAGAACCTGTAAACATAGAATAAAGAAGCTCCACATGCGGTCAAAGCTTCTAAAAATATGCCAAAATGATCGTATCTCAACGAAATTAACTTTCCCCACCCATCGATCTCCACTAGCTGGCTTTTTATCCTGAATATTATATCAAGCAAAAGTTATGCAACAGGTGAGAAAAACCTCTCCCAAATTGAACAGCAGTCACGGTACTAAGTAGCACCAACAGAAAAAAATATGATTTTTTTTCAAAAATGATCATCAGTCTTATCAAGAACACTGTCCAAACAAATTTCCAAATACAGTGTATTAAAAAAAATCTTATCAGTCACAAACTCAACACAATCGCAGCCATGATCTCAACTGTTATGGTCAGCTACATGGATGCTCATCTATCACCAACAGGCAACAGAGACAAGTTTAAAAACTCACCTAACACTTAACTTTACTAATACTATCAGTTGCTGATTTTTATTTTCTCCTTCTTGTGTCTTAGAACTAACTTCAATTTAAACTTGCACAAAAGAAACGTGTAATTCCCAAAAATATAGATTCTCATTATGGAAAGGGACAGTAACAAGAAAGAGTAAAACAAGCATGACTGACCTCATTACTTTTATCAAAATGACGCTGATCAACAGGCATGCAAAAGAAATCAGCACCTGCACGCATTGGCCAGCCTAACCGGAAACAATCCACTGACCTACAGTTTCACAAAGAACATAAGAACTAGAGATATACAAATGAATTGGAGGGGGAGGCCAAGGCGGAGAGAGACAGATAGAGAAATTATATGTTTATACCAAAAGTACTCATTTAAATCATCATAATTTCTCCACTGGGAATGCTTTGATTTCCCTCGTTTACTCCTTTCAGCCTCCTGTCAAGAGCAAAATCACAGAAACATGATGAGATTTTAGCAATATGCAACAACAAAAATTCATCTTTTATTTTAGAAAGACACCCTAAAACTTGATGCTCTCCCCACCTGCCCAGCAGGATTTAAGAAAGGCAAGATGCAAGCCATTCTTTAGGACTGAGGTACCACTCTTAAACTTATTGAAATTATAAAAAAAAATCACGTAAAATACATACTTTTGCGATCACTTCATAAATTGGAGTCACAACTTTTCTCAAGAAAGCCTCTTCTTCACCTCCATAGGCTGGCTTCACATTCTCTCCCGTCATTGGACTGACATTCCCAGCAAGCATACCATACAATTCAAATGCCATCTACAGAAACAAATGAAACAAATAGACACCCATTCATGTGCATTGGAGAGAAAACTTCTATGAGACAAAGAGAGCATATCTACCAAAAAAAAAAAAGAAGAAGAAAGAAAATGTAGCATGCTATTACAACTTGAATGCTATCAATCTTTTTATTTTTATTTTTATTTTTGATATAGAGACAATTTTCTTATAAAAATATTAACAAACATAAAATCCTACAAATACAACAGAATCAAGAAGGCAAGCTCCCATTCCAATTTCCATTTGAATGACCCCGAAAGAGAGATGTTGAGAAAGAAAATTGTAATTTTAATATTGGTAATGAAAAAATGCCATAGAATTGTCGCACTTGTAACGGACAATAGACTACATCTAAGCATACATGGTGATAGATATAACAAAGGCACTCTGGCATGAATCTCAAATTTGCAGCTTCCCCCCATATCAGAAGATATAGACCCATGTATAGTAGTTTGCGCTGTTGCACCTCTTGCTGTATCGTTGGTAACCTGAAAAAGAGAACCAAAATAGCATCAAATTAAATAAAGTGAATTTTTCGGGGTGGGGGAAGTGATAGAAGCAGAATATACACGCTCCCATTCGCGTTAAAGTTTAAGACACCGACATGAAATTTCCTAATTTTTTAAATGATACCCATTTCTGTGTCAATCACCACACATAAAATAGAGCAGCACCACTTTATTTGTGACTTGTATCAGTTGTACCCCCAGAACACACACACCCAACCAGCAACATGCCCACACTGTGGAATATAGGCAGTCCTATTTGAATTCCAAGTTACATGCTCAATAAGATAACTAAGCAACTATTCAACTGACATTCGTATAAGACATCTCACCAAAGGCTACTTTTCCGGCCCAAATACTTGCACCATTTTTTGTAGTTCTTGAAAAGCTTCTTCATCACTTCTGTCAATGCACGATCATCCAACTAACCAAAAAAAGTACAGAATTATGACACAATCAAGGATGAAAAGATCTCTGCTAATTCCAAGAAAGCAAATATAAAGTTTTTATCTGCAGCACTTTTCAGAAAAAGACACAGGATACATTAATATATTGATTATATTCTAATTTCACAAACTGGTTATCTCATATGTCAAACAAATTCTGTTTCAATCAAACTATGAATTGCCTCTCTGTGAAGCTTAGTAACACTAAAACTGAATGAAATGTTCTCATTCCCCGCCCTATTCAGAAGATAAAAGATACTAAACATTTCCCACCATAACTTAGTTATGACATATCTAAGATAAAATGGTTCATAAAGCTAAGAGTTTTCTTCTTTGAGAAGAAAGTCCCCCTTATTTAAGTGCAACAACATTAGTGCAAAAATCGTGGCATTCTAAAATAAGCTTTTGAGAGTGTCATCAGTGTTGAGAGTTGTCCCACATTGGTGAGGGACAAGGTTTGCTATGTGCTTATATGATCTTGGGCTACTCCCCATATTGCCAATTGGTTTTATGGTGGAACCCCAATTTCATTAAAAACAATGAATTGTATGAAAGATTAAGGTGTTTATACGAAACAAGTCTTTAATCTATCCCTTTGAAATCCTATTATATACAACCCTAGCTACTCGGACTCATGAGTTGAGAAAAAATGCAGTATCATATATAGCCATTGGGCAGTTACATAGCAAATCTTACGAGAGTTAGAAGTGGTTGATTGAACTAAGCTAGTCGTGAATATGAATGCATATGAATGACGTGCTTGTTTTGGTCGAGCGTGAAGAATGTCTCAGTGGTTTTTTCAAGTAAGTGTTATGAAACGAGCTAGATTCTGCTTTACTTGCCCAAAACGGTCTTTGGCAATCTCAATCCTATATTCTTCTGCTTCTTCCTTTTTCATATCCGCCAGGGAAAGGAGGAAGGGCCAACTCTTTCGAGCGGGGATATTCCAATTCCACTTCAAATTGCTTGCTAATTAGGCTCTAGCAAAGTAAATGCTAATACTTTGACAAAAAAAAAAGAGTAAATGCTAATACTAATTAATGCAATGTTTTATGCAACCGAACCAATTATAATATTTTCATGTCAAAATGACCTAAAATCGATCATTTTTACTTTTTAAATAGACAGAAGTGACGGAGGAAGACAAAATGTAACGCATGACAAATTTTGAGATGATCAAATTTATGAATCAAAATGTCAATGAAAGTATAATTCAGAAAACAGTTGCTGTAAAGTTTATACCAGAGAAAACAGTATAAACCCTTTCTAATAAACATTAGCGAGGTATTTAGCACCTTTTTGTTGTTTTTTGGGGTCAATTGCTCATTGAATTCCTTTTCCCTATAATTCTGGTGCGTACAACAGTCCGTGTGCAGCTTGGATTGGACTGGGCCTCTGCTCGCATTGGTCTTTTGGTAATGGACCAGCCACCGCCGTCTAGTCTTTTGACATTCTTCGTTTGGACCTTTTGTCCCCACCCCATTTTATTTCTGGAAGATAATTAATTCTTCGTTTCGAACACATCTGAAATATCGTGAGGAGGAGGCCACGGCCAAACAACAAACTGCCTTGGAAAATTGAAAGCAGACCGCCTGTCTCCGTCTCCATACAACCCCACTTCCCCAACCCCCTCAAAATCTGAATCAAGCGACCGAGAAGAAGGGGAAACCTTTGGTTCTGTTTGTGGTGAAGCGTAAACGACAAGTGATTTGATTTTCAATTTTGGAAGATCGGCCTCTGTGTTTTTGTTTGTGTTTGTGTTTGTGTTTGTATTTGTATTTGTGGTGTCGGTGGAGATGGAGGTGCCGAGCTCATGGGACGTTCTTCGCAAACAGGTACTCCTTTTTCCTCTTCAGCGATGATCAGTACTTTCAGTATGATTTCCTCCTTCGCAATTCTCAACTTTCTCGGGTAACTGACGATTTCCTGAATTCTGTTTGGTTTGCCTTAGATATTATCCATTTCGATGACAGCTTTGAATTCTGCAACTAGACTAGTGCTCATTGCTTTTACCTTTTCTTTTAGTTCAAGTTGTCGGTAGGTTGTATTGTTTGAGATCAGTTTGCGTTTTTTTCTTCAAACTTTTGTCGTCAATTACTGGATTTGTTTGTGATTTGTTAAATTTTAGCTTCGATCGGAACTGTAATTGCTAGGTGGAGAAATTTGATTGAAGAAAAGAATATGGAAAGTTACAAGACTTGTAGTTGAATCATGCTCATTTGCCTGCGGCATATAGTTCTATTTGGTTAACAAAAACGAATTAAAAGAAATTCTAGTAAAAATTTCAAATCGGATTCTATTGGAAGATTAATGTACCTTAGCAAGGCCTGGAATCAAAATTTAACTTCAACTAGCAATTTTGAATAAGGCCCCATTGTTGTATGGGACTCAAAGTCCCTATAGCATTCCTCTTCTGCCGCCTGTGTCATTACTTAAATGAGAACTACGATTAGAACTGTGCAGTAATAGATGACCCTCTTCTCGACATTCTCTCTGCATATGACGATTCAGAATAATGATTTTCCTCTATGGACATCATATAAGAACATCTTCCTCAAAGCATAGGCCCAAAATGAAAAAGACGGGCCCTTGAATGTCAAACAGACCTAGAAAGGCAACACCCTCCCCTCCTTTAAAACCCTGGTAGTAAGGTATAACATGAAATCACTACTATGATTCCACCACCACCTCAATTTTTAATCACGCACACTCCAACGAAAATGGTAGATCATTGAATGTCAGCATCGTCCTGATGAGCAATGATGTTATCCTCAGCTAAAGAAATATTAAATATGTGCAATTTGAAAAAGTCCCAGGAGATGAAAAAAGAACAAGGTTGTACTGTGGTAACTAAATCTACTCATCCAGGGATTCTTACTATTAAGCTTCTCATCTAAATCACGATACTATTTTCAAGAATGCTAAAGACTTCGTGGTGAATATTTCAAGATTCAGTTAGTGCATCTCTTCTTTTCGTATATGTTTCTGGAACTTCTGAATTTTACTCCCTGATTGTGTTGAAAGGTTGAACATTTTGCTATCACGAAGGTACTAGTATTAGATGAAGCAGGAATTTTCACTTGGCTTTCTGATTCCTAGTGTCAATTTTTGAGCGTGAATTTTGAAAATTTGGTTTAAGCTACTGATTTTTCTGAATCTTTTAAGCAAAGGTACTTCAGTAAGACATCGAGTTTGTTTGCATATCATATAATATAATCACATTGCCTCAACCTAAATGGAAAATATTAATTCCGTTTGTCTGTAAAGTGCATGATCACAGATGTGCGATGCTAATTGTTTTCATTTGTTTCCTCTTCCATGTAGTTCCCATCATACTAAATCTGGATAGCTGGGAATTTTGCTTTTTTAAAATGATTTTTTTTATCTATTTGTAATTTCAGGCAAGGAAACTTGAAGCTCAGTTGGATGAGCAGATGAATTCTTATCGTAAGTTTGTCTCTGCAAAGGGTTCTGCAAAAGTTGGTACGGCCGAGAATGATCTTGAATCTGGGATAGATCGACTATTAAAGCAACTCCAACATGTAAATTCACAAATGCAAGCATGGGTATCATCAGGAGGATCAGAAATGGTTTCTCATACCTTGACTAGACATCAAGAAATTTTCCAAGATCTCACTCAGGTATTCTGGCAATCTGGCCTCTTAAATATGTTAAGGTGAACATGGGATGGCAGTTTTGTTTTTTTGACCCATATGTTGCTAAGGTGTCTAGAATGTGCTGTTGGTTGACCCATAGTCCAACCGGCATGAACGACGTGTTCTATGAGCTCTCATGCCACCTTATAAATCTCTTGAAGTCAAGACCCTTATGTTTTTGAGAAGGAATTCGTATTACTGGTCATTATTCAATCCCTTGTTTTTCATTTTTCATTAGTGTTCCGAGTTCTCTCTGGAGTTGAAATGGAGAGTTTGAACAGTCAAAATGTGGATGATCATTCTGAGCTGAGCTCAACTTCAAGTTACAGATCTATTATTACTATTCGTTTTTCAGCAAGATAGCTTGAGATTTGGCCTCATGCTATATGCTGGTGAAGCAACTAAAATCCTGAGTTCTATTCAATTTTTTTGTACATTCTTTGAATCATTTGTGCTGTCTTTGCTATAAAACGTATGATTCCTAAGATTGAACCCATCAGATTTCAACTTCTTGTTAGACATGAATCATGATTGAAGTGCAGGAGTTCTATCGTCTCCGCAACAGCCTTAGAGCTAAGCAAGAGCATGCTTCACTCCTTGAGGATTTTAGGGAGTTTGATCGAACAAGAGTAGACTTGGAAGATGGTGTTGGCTCTGCAGAAAACACTCTCCTGAAAGAGCATGCTGCTGTTAGCCGAAGTACAGGACAGGTACTCAAATTAAAGTGATACATTTTTTTATCCATACAGATTGTATTGGGTGGTGATGCATTTTATTAGGACCCAGTTTCAATGGTTGTTTTAGTAAAGAATTAAAAATATATATCATATGGCTTTGACGGAAGAGAAATGGACGCCTTCATAGTTAGGAAGTGAAACAGAATTTTATTGTGCAGGGTAGCACTTCTCTTAGGTGATGATGGTTTAGAGTCCTTGGTCAGGCATTTTGATTTATTTACATCCCTTTTCTCAGGTTTGGCAAATGGAAGCCTTCAAATTGTGATTTATATTGAATTCCCAATCTATTCTGGTACTGCAGGTGGATACTGTAATCTCTCAAGCTCAAGCAACCCTCGGTTCACTTGTCCTTCAACGCTCCACTTTTGGCGGTATTAATTCGAAGCTCAGCAATATTGGCAGCCGCCTTCCAACGGTATAAAACCAGTAATTGTGGTCCTTGATGTGTTAGTTATTTCTTTGGCGTTTTGTTGTTACATAGGTCCCTCATGAAACAGAATCAAAATGTTTCTCTTGTATTCTATGAATAAGATGCACGCAATAGGTTAATTGCAGAAAATTTCACCACTACAAAGTTAACTGAATTTTTTGATGCCAAAACTAGATTTGATGAATCCTTATAGTGAGTAGGTTAAGAAAGTGCCTGGTCTGAAATTATGGTGTAATAAAGGGATGACTTGTTTGAAGGGCAACGCAAAAATGAAGTAAAGAAATTATGGATTTTAATCCCTTCGAAATGTGTAAATCTGTCATTTATTATGTCTGTACTCTTTAGTTCTCTTGATTGACATTCAAAGATGTGATGGTGCAGGTAAATCAAATGCTGTCTGCTATAAAGCGTAAAAAGTCTATGGATACCATCATTCTTTCTCTCGTTGCGTCTGTATGCACATTTCTCATATTTATCTACTGGTTGTCAAAGTGAGGATCTATGAAGATCAGGCATTTGTGTGGGGGGACCATCTGTGAGTGAGAAAGAGAAAGAGATACCATTTTTTCCTTGACTTTTCTCGAACGAACCTGTATTACTGTAAGTGATTTGTTTCTTAGGAGTACAAAATACAATGGATGCGGGCATTCCGTGTTATTTCATGTTCTTTCATTGAGCTTGAGTGTCAATTTAATTTCTGATTTTCAGCAGGGTTACAGCGTGCCACCAGCATAACGATGTAAGTGACTTTGATGTATTAATACATAGTTTGTTTTAGATGGAAACAACATACTTGTATCAACTTTTGTTAAATATGCTTCTCTTCACTTAAGACATTTCGTGATTAATGAAGGTGTGGAAAAAAAGGCCTTAGGCCACCAAAATATTAGAAGTGAGTTACGGGGGCCACAGGAAGTTTGATACCATTGTTTGTAATATGTTAGTTCCTCTTGTCAATGTTTTCTTTTGTCCAGAAATTACTTATCCATGCCTATCTATTATCTGATTTCTTTTGCTCCACAGGACAGTGCCCCTCTTTGGGTGCTGCAACCATGGCAGCGACCACACCGCCCGCCATCTCTAGTTAAGGTCACACAATTACTTATTGAAATAAATGAAACTTGTGTCTGAAATATTTTGTGGATTTGGTTTCCAAGCTATATAGATAATTCCCCCAATCATACCCACTGATACAGTTTGAGTATGAATGCTATACATCTCTTGTTCAGCATATAGGATTAACAGGGAACCGAACTAACTCGGCCTACCCTGTATGAATGCCTACCTTCCACTATTCCACATGGCTCAGGCAGGCGCTTTTTATTTTTTATTTTTTATTTTTTATTTTTTATTTTTAATCAGGCTCAGGCAGCCGGCCTGGCCCTTAACTAATGATCATCTCATAATTTTTTTTTTGCACACACCCATCTCTCTCTCTCTCTCTCTCTCTCTCTCTCTCTCTCTC